>JACXIX010000005.1:0-11512 GCA_014737535.1 Bombus cullumanus | reverse complement strand
CACAAAAGGGATTGCACTTATCACATCGATTTTCAACGCTATTCTTCGCCTTGAATACTTTCCCAAGGCCTGGAAAATCTCACTGATTACCCTCATCCCTAAACCCGGGAAACCGATATATGAAACTAGCTCCTATCGCCCAATCAGTCTCCTGCCTACCCTGTCTAAACTGTTCGAGAAAACACTAACGAATCGACTCTTTCACTTCTAGAGGATTTGAAAACACTTCCAAATCATCAATTCGGCTTCCGGAAACAACACTCAACGGTAGAGCAAATCCATCGCATAACCACATGATTAGCCAAACCCTTGAAAGGAAAAAATATTGCTCAGCGGTATTCCTAAACATTCAACAGGCATTCGACAAAGTATGGCACGAGGGACTACTATACAAACTTAAAAAAACACTGCCACACCCCTACTACTCCATCCTAAAGTCCTACTTAACCAACAGACAATTCATGGTTAAATGCTTAGACGCCACTTCCGCAACATTCCCAATAGAATCCGGCATACGCCAAGGTAGTGTCCTCGGACCCCTGCTGTTCTCCATCTACACTGCCGACTTACCTATCTGAACCGAGATAACAATAGCAACATTTGCTGACGACACAGCGCTATTAGCTTCCCACGCGGACCCGGTAATGGCCTCATCCACTCTCCAGCGATGTCTCGACTCTATGGAAAAGTCGTTTCATAAATGGGGCTTCAAAATTAATGAAAAGAAATCCTCACATGTAACCTTCACGCTCCGTAAGCAAACCTGCCCCCAGGTCACCATCAACAATACAACAATTCCTAGCAAGGACTCAGTCAGATACCTGGGCATGACCCTGGACAGGAGACTAACATGGAAAAACCATATCTCAGACAAAACGAAGCAACTAAAGGAAAAATTTAAAAAATTCTATTGGCTCACAGGCCGACGCTCCAAACTAAGTCTACAGAATAAAATTACCCTCTACAAGACCGTAATAAAACCTGTCTGGACCTATGGAATCCAACTATGAGGAACAGCAAGCAACTCCAACATTGAAATACTTCAACGCTTCCAATCGAAAACGCTAAGATCCTTAATAGATGCACCGTGGTATGTTACCAACGAAACAATTCATCACGACCTCAAGATACCCACAGTCAAAGAGGAAATAACAAAATATAGCGACTGATATAGCAAAAGAGATAACAAACACTGAAATCTCCTAATCATTGGGCTACTTGACACATCGGACCAGATCCGCAGACTGAAGAGACACTACCCTCTAGACCTAAACGCTAGATTCAATTAATTATATAAATGAATTAATGTTACCTAATTATATTACCTACTATAAATTATACATATCTATATTAAGTATTAACTTATTATAAATATTTAGCCATGTCACTGCGCCACGCCAGAAAAAATTACTGAAAATTCTCAATGCGAGAATTGATTGTAAATTTTAATAAACAAAATAAAAAAAAACAGTACCTTCGTAAAAATATCCGCAGTATTTTCGTCTGTACTTACTTTAATTATATTTATCTTGCTTTCCTTTAAGCACTCGTGAACGTAGTGGTAATGAACTTCAATATGTTTAGAAATTTTTGTAAAATTTCCGTACTTTGGTATACTTATCACTCCAGAGTTATCCTCATAAATTTGTGCAGGGTTATCGTCTAGATTTACATTGAAGATTTTCCTAATTTCTCTAATAGACATTAATTCACTCACCGCAAATATATGTCATCGACCACGTTTCTTTGTTGGAATCCTCTTACCACTAATCTAGCCTTATACCTGTCATCTGATTTTCTCGTGTAAACCGATTTTACATCTAATACCTCTTTGCCTTTTACCCTTTCTACCAAGTTCCAAGTTTTATTTTTATAGAGACATTCTACTTCTTTATCCATAGCCTGTTTCCAATCTTTACTATTTTCACAACAAATCGCCTCTTCAAATGTACAAGGGATATCTACTCTACAATAATTTGCATGAATCTCACTACTGTTTTCTTTTTCTGGATACCTTACTGGAGATCTCTTATTACGTGTAGATCTTCTAGGGGTGTTTAAGCTTTCAGAACTATTATCATTTTCATCTTCTCTACTTTCTAACTCTTCCTTATTCATGCTGTCCAATAAATAATTATCTTTAGTATCATCGCTATCAGCATCGAATGAATTCTCCTCAAAACCGATACATTTTGTGTCTGATTCTATGATCTCTACATGTCTAGCTACTGTTATTTTGTTCCACCTAATAGGACTCTGTAACCTACTTCATTATATCCTAACAGAATTCCCATATCCGCTTTCTTATCCCATTTAGAAACTCTTTTTTGTTTTGGCCTTCTTACAAAAACGTTCCTACCATATAGATGTAGATTTTTAACACTTGGTTTTCTCCCGAAGAATATTTCAAAAGGTGTCTTTCTCTCTACAGTGTTTGCTAGTATTCGATTTTTCAAGTATGCTGCTGTATATACTATTTCCGGCCAGTACCTTTTATGTACTTTCGCTTCCGCTAACAAGCAACGCGCCATGTCCATTGTAACCCCAAATTCTTTTACCCTGACGTCACCTCAAGCGACCACCTCTAGATATCCACCGGACAGTTCACACCTCGCCATCCTGATAAAGAACTTCCAAGAATAATATCCCCTCCATCATTTCCATTGTTCTCGCTTAGTATTTAGACTCCGAATAATGACGGCCAGGCCAGTCTGAATTGTAAGCCGATACTGGAGCATTGTAATATTGGTACTCAAGGGCCTTGGACTCTTGAGAAATAAAGTTTTTTTATATATATCATCACGAGAGTTATTTTTTACGTGTCACGATCACTGTTCTATTATACCTTTCCGCTGTTCCGTTTAATTCATGTACGTAGGTTGGGCAATTATTTATTATGATACCTTTGTTCCTAGCAAATTTATAAATTCGATTGTTCAAGTATTCTCTTCCATTATCGCATCTCAATATTTTTAACCTCTTGCCCGTTAAGTTCTCAACTTCATTTACAAACTGTACGAGAGAATCAAAGACCTCATCTTTTGATTTTATACAATAAATCCTAGCTATTTTACTATAATAATCGATAAATGAAATAAAATATTTCTCTCCATTTAATCCGGTAGTCTTAAAGGGACCGCACACGTCCGTATGAATAATTTCCATTATCTCCCTAGCCTTAGTTCGATTATTTTTGAAAGGTAAATTATGCATTTTACTTTCCATACACATCCTATATTTCA
Source organism: Bombus cullumanus (assembly GCA_014737535.1). Taxonomy (NCBI): domain Eukaryota; kingdom Metazoa; phylum Arthropoda; class Insecta; order Hymenoptera; family Apidae; genus Bombus; species Bombus cullumanus. The sequence goes on along the minus strand of JACXIX010000005.1, from coordinate 8,270 downwards.
AAAATTCCTTTTCAAATTTATTCGGTATGCCTGTCGCTAGATACCCAAAAAATAATAATATTTAAATATCTAAAATTTACGTGTCCTAGCATCCTATGCCATCTTTCCTTTTTACTCATACCACTACGTTCGGCACTGTTTGCTAAGTGCTCCTACCCTTTCAATATACTTTTCATTCTATATGTTCCATTCTCTTTGACCGCTACAGCTGTAAGTTTATTGTTCTCATCTATTATTTTTGCAATATTTCCTTTTGAAATAAACATATTATTATTATCCGTTAATTTGCCTAAACTAATCAAGTTTGCGGACATTTCTTTCGCATAATATTTCACTTTATTCATATTTATTTTATTTCGCTTTCCAAACGCTTCAAAATAGTTTATAACATTTCCTACTTTTGTTGCCTTTATCGATCTATTATTGCTTAAATATATATTTACGGATTCTTTAAGGTCAATACATTTATCAAAATAATTTACATTGTTAACTATGTGATCGGTACAACCGCTATCTAATAGCCACATTATTTCGTTGTCACTTATCTCATTCATCTCGCTGCTGTGTGCTGCGTGTGTCACGTGAAATAACACAAAAAATAGAAAAATAAAAAAAGAAATTTAAAATGAAAAATGAAAAATGAAAAAGAAACTTTAGTTTTTTCTAACACAGTTCACAATTTTACTTCCGAGCTCTAGGCGTGACTGTTCAAGACTGAAGCTCTTACAATTTTTTGACTTCTGATCGGATCCTTTGTCACCCTTCAATATCCCCACTATCCTGTCACGTAAAAAAAATAATAACTCTCGTGATGATATATACAAGAATCGAAGGCCCTTGAGTACCAATATTACAATGCTCCAGTATCGGCTTTCAATCCAGACTAGCCTGGCCGTCATTATTCGGAGTCTAAATACTAAGCGAATGGAAATGATGGAGGGGATATTATTCTTGGAAGTTCTTTATCAGGATGGCGAGGTGTGAACTGTCCGGTGGATATCTAGAGGTGGTCGCTTGAGGTGACATCAGGGTAAAAGAATTTGGGGTTACACTCCCCCCTCCTTAGAATGAACTTAGTCCTCGAAGTTCCTTCTCCTCTTTAAGATAGATGAGTGAAATTTTGCCTTGGGTGTCTCCAGGTCGAAGGTTACGTGTGAATCTTTGCTGGTGCTGGGCACAGGTAACTTCGGGGTGAATATGTTGATAGGTGCCGGGTTGATTGGCATCGGAGCGCTGACTGATGGATTGTTATTTGTCGTATTTCGCTTGATTTTACAGAGGAATAAATGGAAACACAATTTTGGCATTCCTATTTTGTTGAGAAAGTATAAGCATATGAGAGCAATGAATAAATATCCTATAATTTGTAATATAGACATTCCCCATGATTTAACTTGATCGAATCTATGAGCAAAAATTAGTTGATTTGTTCGATCTTCGATTTCTTCCAGAGTGCTTTTGTATCCGTAATTATCGTTAACATGTTTCGGAGTTTTCTCTATTTTATTTAGTAAAATAGTCCAATCTGAATCATTGGTTACATTGACTGTTTTGATTTTAATCTCATAAGAAATTTCCTTGCTACTACCACTGATTCTCATATGGTTATTCTTGTACAATATGTCTACAGTTTTATTGGTTTGTAACAAAGATGGGTTCTCTAGTCTAACAATTCGATGTGTCTTTTCTTCGAAAATGCTCAGGTCTATTGGTTTTTATGATATAGCTATAAAATGATTCTCAGCATTTAATGAATGAAAGTTATATCTTCAATGTTATAAACTACTACTTTACAGAATTTGACAGTGTTTTCTGCGCTTAAGGTTTCAGAGTTACAATTGTGCTTTACTCGGCGGTCGTGAATCGGCTGAGTTTGTTTGCAAATGTAAAAATCAGATATAGAACGGCATTGCTTATCCAAGTAGTTTTGGTCGGCATTGATGTAATTTAGTCCTGACGTTAAGAATATCGGATGAACTACTAAAGGCGCTAAAAACACTTTGATCCCGAGAGATGGTATGGGGTAAATCTGCTCTATGTCCCATTCCATGTCTATAATTGTTGGTACCGAAATTATAAGGAAAACTTTATTTTGTCGAGTAAGCAATGTGAGTTCTGAGATATCTAAAATATTTTGGAAATTTTCTTCCTTTGGTATAAAAGCGTTTCCTACTGTTTTGCTACCTAGTACTTGGACGTAATTGTTAATAAAAGTTTCGTGATCAATAATCTGTGAGTTTATTATTCCTTCTTTTCCTAAGATGATTAAATTGAATATTTCGTCGATTTGGAAATGTAAGTCTGAGAGTGAGCTTTCTAGAGCTATGACTTTAATTAAGGTGATTTCGTTTTTGTTAAGCGTTCTAAGTTCGTTTGTTATACCTGTGTCTACTTGTTTCAGTTGTTGGATGACGTCGTTATTTAAAATTCGTTTAATCAAAGCTGTCTGGTTGGCTACTATGGTTTTTAAACTGTTACCTTCCTCAAAGAGTTTGTCTATATTTCTGTTAATTACATCTAGGTCGTTTGCGTCTAGGGTTCCAAAAAGAGTTTTACTAATAGATCCGATAGCGTCTATTAGTCCTCGTCTACTTCTGAGATGAATGTGAGGTAATGATCGTAATTTGATGCTAAGTGTTCTGACATTATTTAGTTTTGCTTGTAAAGAGCGTATTTCTGGTAATATGGTACAACCTTCTTGTGTCTCGCAATAATTCCTAACTTTGGCTACTCCCTTTTCAGTATATCTTACTTGTTCCAATACGGTACTAATATTTATTCCTATAATAACATTTATGTGTTTGCCATAAAGATATGCTTTGGATATTTTTTCATGAAATATTCCATTATTATCAATAGGGGTTATTTTTAATCCATTAAGGTTGGTAATGCTGATAGTAAGGGTGATCATCCTGAAAAATAAGGTTTTATTCTGTTACCGTGGATTTCTTAACTCGATTTCTAATAAGAATCTCATAATACGATGTCTTGACTGACTTAATTACGTAGGGTCCTAACCATTCGTCGTCCAATTTATCTGATTTATGATCGTTGTGAAGGAGTATACGATCTCCTTCCTTAAATAAGGTTTGAGTTTTAATGATTTTTCTTTTCTGATCTCTCATGTATCTTTTTCTACTTTGTTCAAGAGTGTTCTTCGCTATCATTCTATATTTTTGCAATTGTTTTTGCCATAATGCAAACATTTCTTCGTAGGTGTAATTGGAAGTTCAGGACACAGAAGGTGGGAGGTTAGCTTTTCTTCCAAATGTTAGTTCGAAGGGTGAAAATGTTGAGGGATGTTAAGTTGGTATGATCGCTAGTTACTACAAGCTAAGTTGGTACGACTTCTGGCGACGCTCTTTTGTCTTAGGAGTCGTCCACGTGCCAATTGACTGTGTGTCTGCTTAGTGGTAAAACGTGTTGTACGAGACGGAGAAATATATAAAGTGAAAAATCGAATCTGTGTGAATCGATTAATTAACAACCCCAAACCTACATTTATCAACAGAAAATCCAGTCGCATCGTGTATCGCGGTATTATACCCTAAGCAAATAAAATCTAATACCTGATCCCATTCTTTGTAAGAATCATGTAGGCTTGTGCGAATCATGTCTTTTACTGTGGCGTGTGTTCGTTCTAAGGATCCGTTAGATCGAGGATGAAAACCAGTGGTCTTTATATGTTTGATTTTAAATGCTTCTTCGAATTTTTCCATTAGATCGCTAATAAAGTTTTGTCCTTGGTCTGTTAGTATTGTTTTGGGTGCTGAGAGGATGTAAATGTAGTGATGTAGTAGTGCATCGATAATTGATTCGGTTTGTTGTGTTTTCAGTGGTACTAAAACGAGATATTTCGTTAGGTCATCGTGAATCGAAAGGATATATTGATTTCCGCGTGTGATTTTAGGCATAGGACCAATTAGATCCATGGCTATTTTTTCGTTTGGTTCTACTGGTGTCTGAGGAATTTAGGTTGTTCCTTGGGTCTGATTCTAACTAGCTTTTGTTGTTGATAAGCTTCACAATTTTTTATAAAATCTTCTATCTTTTCCATGAGGTATGGGATTTTGAATTGGTCTTTGATTTTACTATATGTCTTTTGAATACCTAAGTGTCCACTAATGTCATTATGGTTTTCGCATATAATTTCTAGAGCTTGTTCGTCAGTTATGGTCTGTATCGGTTCGTATCCAAATGTTATTTCTTCAATTTGATCGTTGATAAACAAGAGTGTTAATTTGATTCTAGCCTTTTCGGTTTCGGTAAAACTATTGTCTCCTATTCCGATTTTCTCGTGTTTCTTGGTTAGTTCAACAATTTTCCGAATCCAAGTATCTTTATCGAATGGACCTAATGTTTCCCTATTCAGTTGATAGAATGTGTGATCGTTTGGCGTGATTTTAAGTCGTCTCGGTGGTGTCGAGTCTTCTGACCATGCGTTAAAGTGTTCTACAATGTCTTTAAAGGTTGCAGGTGTATCTGGGACTGGTTTGTCGGTAATTTGATAAATTTTTCTGGAAAGTGCGTCAGCTGCTGTATTCTCCTTACCTTTGTAGTACTGAATCTCGTATTCGTATTCTTCGAGTTTAAGTCTCCATCTAATTAAACGCGAGGAAGGATCTTCGCAATTTTTGAGCCAAGTGAGTGCTTGGTGGTCGGTTCGAATAACGAATCGTCTTCTTAACAGGTATTGCCTGAGTCTTTTAACTGCCCATACGATAGCTAATAATTCCTTTTCGGTGGTGGAATAATTTTTCTCTGGTGGGTTGAGTGTTCGTCATACGTAACAGCAAGGATGTCCGTCTTGTGATAAGATCGCGCCTATTCCTTCATTGGAAGCGTCTGTGGTAAGTGTGAATGTTTTCGTGTAGTCTGGGTATACTAAAACTGGAGCTGAGCATAACTTTTCTTTTAGTGTGTCAAAGCTTGTTTTTGTTGCGTTTCTGTCCATCTAAAAGGATTGTCCTTCTTTGTGAGATCTGTTAACGGTTTGGCGAGTCTGGAAAAGTTTTTAATGAATTTTCTGTAATATCCTGCTAATCCGAGAAATGATTTTACGCCTGTTGGTGTTTTGGGAATCTCAAAGTCTTTAACTGCGGAGATCTTTTTAGGATTTGGCTTTATGCCCTCGTGTGTTATGACGTGTCCTAAGTACTGTAATTGAGGTTTTAGAAATTTGCATTTGTCGGGTTGGATTTTTAGTCCTAACTCTTTTAATCTTAGTAATACTATAGCAAGGTGTTCATTATGTTGTTGAATTGTATTACCGAATATATTTATGTCGTCAAGGTATACAAAGCAGTATTTATACAATAATCCTCGTAACGCGGTATCCATCATGCGTTGGAAGGTGGCTGGGGCGTTTTTTAAACCAAATGGCATACGATTATAGTGAAAGTGTCCCTGAGGTGTGCTAAAGGCTGTATATTTCTTTGAGTCGGAGTCCATAGGTATTTGATGGAATCCTGAAGATAAATCTAGAGCGGAGAAGAATTTGGCGTTGCCTATTTGTGACAAGATGTCGTCGATTGGCGGTAATGGGTAAGCGTCTTGGTCGGTAAGTTCATTTAGCTTTCGAAAGTCGATAACTATACGCCATTTTTGTTTACCTGATGCGTCTGATTTCTTGGGTACTACCCATACTGGACTGTTGTAAGGAGAATCTGATTCTTCAATAATATTTTTATCTAACATTTCTTTCATTTGTTTTTCGATTTCTGCTTTATGGGCTTCGGGAGGTCGGTATGACTTGGTATTGACGATTTCGTTTTCGCGTAAGGTGATGGTGTGTTTTGTTAAATTGGTACAAGGTAGGATATCGGATTCTAGGTTAAATATGTCTATGTAATATAGGAGGATCTTTTCAATAAGAATACGAAGTTTGTCTTCACTATGGTCTAGTCTAATTATTTGTTTCATTTCAGCAATTTTATCGAGATCGTTTTCATAAGAAAGATCATTAGTAATTACAGTTGGTTGCTCACCAGTATTGCAGAAACATACTCTTGTCGGAACTTTATCCAGATAAATTATCTCGATTTTGGTTTGCCCTGGGAGAATGGTTTTCGGCTCCTGAAAAAATATTTCGTTCCCGTTTAGTTGTATTGACTCGTTGCTAATTTGGTATGAGTAGTTAGAAAGCATAGGTAAGCCAATTATTCCGTCTTCTATTAAAGGAAAATCGTCTGGTACAACGTGAAATGTGTTCATGATGTTAAAGAATTGAAAGTCTACTGTTTCGTCAGTTTGGTATTTGTCATTGCCCCTGTAAAATGTTTTAGCTTTTGTCTTTTTAGGTTTGAATGTGGCACTTGACCTTTTAACTAAATTTATTCCTGCACCGGTATCAATTAAATATTGTTTGGTTTCTGTTCCTGATCGAACTCCAACGGATAGAAGTCTTCCTGTCGTTTCGTGTACTCGTATGATGTCTCTTGAGGTTCTGGTAGTATCGTTTCCTCTTCTTGTCCCGTATTTTCCATGTTTATATTGTAGCTGCGCGAGAGCGGAAGGTTTCACTGGCTGGCCGGTTGAAAATTTTGGCAGCAATTTGCGGTATGTCCTATTTCGTTGCACTTGAAACATTTCATTTTCGCTCTTTCTTGTAGTAGTTTCCCTTCTAACTGATTAAATCGGCTTCCAGAGATAGTCTTATCGTTGTTTGTCTGAGCGTTTATCTGCGGACGGCTGGACGTAGTCATCGGACTGCTCCTAAGTGGAGGGTTACGCTGTGATGATACATTCCCTCGGGTGAATGGCTGAGCTCTTATCTGCTGGCTGCGCTGGTTTCCGCGGTTTCGTTCAATTTCTCCGATTAATAATTCTGCTTCGAACGCGGCATCTTGTGCTTCTTGTAAAGTGCGCGGTTTTGTACTTGATGTTCTGATTTCTATCTCGGGTTTTAGATTTAGTATGAATATTTTAGTTGCGCGTTCGTTTTCTAAGTCTATCGCGACTGCTCGTCGAATCGGATCGCGGATTTCGTGTTGCAACGCATATACAAGTTCATTGAGATTATGTCGGAATCTTTTGACATATCCGTGTACTGATTCGTTAAAATTTTGACGAATTCTTTGTAATTTATCGCGTGCCCCGTTTGAAGTTATATTAATTGATACGAATTTTCTCAAGTTTTCGAATAAGCCGCCATATGTCTCGATAACTGAATGTCTAATGCTTCTTTCAGCTTCGTCGACAATACGTTTGGTTAGAATTAATCTTAATAGAGCGCGTTTTTCTTTATATTCCGCTCTAGCTTCTCTTGCTCGTTTGATGAATCCCTCCACTCCAATGTCATCTTGACCGTTGGTTTTCGCGTCGAACAGGAGTCGTTCGCACGAGGCTGGTTCCTCTTCTTCGTCCTCGGAGTTCGCTGGGTCGGAGGCTTCTGGAGTTTCTTCGATCCGTACGTGTTTTATTGGAGATTTCGCTGTACGAGTGTTCTGAGTAGTGCTTCTGCTGGCAGAACTAGTATCGTCTGTTATGACTAAATTAAATTCGGAGGTATCTACGGAGGATTGTACTCCTAGCTTGAGTTCGGCCACAGTTTTCCCTATTAATTCTACCTCCTTAATGCGTTGAGTGATTTCATCGCGGATTAATTTATATCAGACACTTACAGCTGTCTTATGCTCTTCGTGCTGGCGCTGCATCATATCCAAAATTGCCCGTAGGTTTGGATCAACGCTAGTCGAAGCGACAGGCGTAATTTTCTTAACGTCATTCTTGTCCATTTCAGAGTAATAAATCCTCGGAGTCTGATGTTATACAGTTGATCGATCCTTTTAGAGGAAATGGTTCTACTTACTAGTAAAATCGTCGTTCGTAGTGCAGGTTGCTTGACACACATTTGTTTTCACAGGATTTTTCCGAACATTGGTACGAAATCGCCCATAAGAGGCAAGATCTATGTCACATACGCGTCCATGCATACAACCTATGCTACCATAGATGCACAACTATAGGCAGAATGTATGATACCAGCAGTTTTTCACGAATATCTTGAAAACCAAGCGACTCCACCCCTTACATATATAGAGAAAATATAGCTGAAAATCAACGTAATCAAAGAATAGTTATGTTTCGTATACTTGCGCAGAGACTTGTTTATACAATCGTAGTCCTGGCTTGTTGCATTTCCAACAAGTCGTTTGAAAACGAGTTACATTGAGGTTACGTAAAATAGGACTCTCTCGCCAATGAAATTTTTCGTTACGACATGTTTTATTTTTCACGAAGAATGTACTGTCGTTACCAGTTTCCCGATT
>JACXIX010000004.1:2824970-2867551 GCA_014737535.1 Bombus cullumanus | reverse complement strand
TAGGAGTCCACTTAGAAACACAACTCACATGGAAACAGCACATTAAATCAGTAATAGACAAAATTCAGAATATAAGGAGACAAATGTACTGGCTAACAAGCCGAAAATCCAAACTAAGTCTAGAAAACAAAGTAAAAATATACAAAACAATCATAAAACCAATATGGACATACGGAATACCACTATGGGGGACAGCAGCGATGAGCCATATAAAGAAAATCGAAAAAATGCAAGCTAAAATTTTAAGAACAATAGCAAATGCCCCATGGTACGTTAGAAACGAGGAAATTCGAAAGGACCTGGGAATACCAACGATAAAAGAGGAAATAAGCAGGTACGCGGAGAGGTACAAAGCAAGAACAACAACACACCCGAACCGACTGGCCGTGGAAACGATTAAAGCAAGCATAGATAGAAGACTAAAAAAGAAACACCCAACGGATCTCACTAAGGACGTAGCATAGTAAACGCGATGATGGAGCCCCACTGGGGGTAACCATCCACATGCTATAATTAATCCATAAGCTATATCATTTTACCAAATGTCCTACCGGACAAATTCTAAAATTCAAATGAATAAATTATTAAAAAAAAAAAACTTACTCTAGAAGCTGAGCAGCACGAAGCATTCACAAAATTAATTTCTAACATGTATGTCTTATATTAAAGAAATATAAAAAAAGAATAATAAATAGAAACAATCAAGGAAATTAAATTTCTTTAAAAGTGCACCTTTAATAATATAATTTAGACAGATAAATAATAGAAATACATTCAGCCAATCTTATAGTATGCATATTGTTCGAGATAGGCATGCGCGGATTATAAAATTTTGTAAAAACTCTGATATCTGTCATGGACACTATTCTTCATTATAATACAAAATCGAAGAGCCGCTGCGACGATCATTTATTAGAAGGTGAGATCACTACATGTAGGACCGGAAGTCGGCAGAAGAATGACTGATCGGGTGAGATGTCGATCTAGCAAAGAAAATTTCTTCCGATCAACAAAGATGATTGTCATATATTCAGTTCACTCCAGGATTACCAGACGATTCCCTGAATCCTACCCCCGCGTAGTTTATTACTTTGTATTATTTTATTCCGTTTTTTTCTATTCTTTTAATTTATTTTTCTTCCAGAAGTGTTTTAAATTAGTTCATTTATCAATTATTAACATTAATTTCAACTCTTTTACAGGGATTTCTCCCCTCTTAACGCAATTCCGGATGTTGTTCCGCAATCTAACTCTTTACGGACGGGGCCGCTCGACGAGCGAACGTCGCTGTGGACGAGAGGTATTGGCGCGCATAGTTGAAAAAATATACACGTTGAATGTTTGCGTCATTTTGTTGATGCTTCTATTATTTTCTTCAATATTTAGTTCATCATCACTGTCACTATCACTACAAATATTGAAACATCTGAGCCGATTCCTTGTTGAACGGAATTTGTTTCCACTGTCTGATGCACTGGCGTCGTCTTCTATATTGTCAGGTTCAAAGTAATATTCGTCATCACTACTACCACTATCGAACATATCCTCTCTGAATCTTGTACGCATCGTGTATAAGGTATTATAAAAAATATATAAAATATATAAAAATCTTCGGGTAATTCCATTCGTCGGGTAATGCCACTGAAAGACTGAAATTCGTTTTGACTTGACCATCACCCTACATCGCGAATTTATGTGAAACGGAGGATAAGATTTTTAAAGAACTATAATTTTCTTTCATCAAAAATATAGTACTGTTTAGTTTACTATACCCATGCATAAATACGCATAAGATTATCGAACAGAAAAATGTACGTACGTCAGACATTTCAAAATAAGTGTCCGGAACTGTGAAGAGATTCGGACGGCTATATGCCGACAAAGGGCTAAATCTACAAGTGATACGAGTCTGAACAATGCATTTGAAGAAATCAAGTCCAACTGTGATCCAATAGAGTATGACATAATAAAATGCAAAAGTTATCAAAGAAATCAATGGCGATCTACTGATAGGACTAAAATATTCGGTTTCAATGTGAGGTCAAGCAATGTGAGGATAAATTCTATTCCATTTCCAATCGAGAATATGCAAAATAAAGAGAGGCTATCATTTAAAAAGCGACTGAATGAAGTGTTAACTAATATAAAAAGAGTATTGGCAATACCCAAAATGCCACCTAGCAGATAGTTCAATTCGATCCTTGAATCGTCGAATTGGAAACCATTTCAAATCTGTCCATGGAAATGAATGTGTACGACAATCCGAATTCTTCCAATTTGAAATCAAGAAATTCTTCATCCTTGGAGAAGAAGCACGTGCTTAATAATAAGACATAATATTGAAACGTGCAAGAATCACTATGAGCCATCTCAAACCAGTTTAGTTTGGTTTCCACCTCTACGTCGACAGGTGTTATATTCAGTTAAGAGGAGGTCCAATAATGTAAACAAACAAGTTAGAGGAAGTCCTGTTTGTGTATTCCTCTTCAAAGTTTTATATATCACATAGCGACAATATGAGTGTTCCGAGAACTTTAAAAATTTTCAATACTAAATGAGGGCAAAATTGCTAGTTAATTTTTAATGAAATTAAAATTATCGAATTAAACATAAATTCTTTAGTTTCACAGGACAAGAGGTCTGAGCTGTAGGACTTATCATTCTCCATGAGCCTGATTCTGCCTGTCCGAGACAAAGTCAATGCCAAAACATAAACTAAAATGAAATAAAAAGCTTTTTCCAAAAAGATATAACCGACTTAGAAATGCGTTGAAAAGTAAAAAATAGCTTTCATTGTATTTGTGCAAATTAGGTGCACTAAAAAATATGAGATAATTTCTATTTTATTTACACGCATACATATCCAACGGCGGTAAAGATTATTAATCATTTACCTGCTAAACAGCACATTAAAATATTGCAACCTTTTAGAAGACGGCGCAAAATACCGTAAATGCTACTAGTCTGGCAATGCTTGGACGCCATACTACAAAATTTCAATTCATTTATATTTATCTTATTCAAATTTCAACAAATTTATATGTGATTGCATTACATCGCAATGCATTATAACACAAAATCATCAGGAACATGTTTTAATAGTGTAATAGACTAAATAATAGACTAACTTAAAAAAGACTCCTTAGACTTCTTAAAAAGGAATAGTTGTAGCGGCACTCGACAGTAAATATTCCAACGGTTTCTGTCTCGTGGGTCGCCACACACAGATCCTATTTTTCGGGCAAGATGATTACCAGATGTCGATGCATCTCCACAGTACATGTTCAGCTTGCCTGAGGACCCGCTATAAATCTTAGGATTTTGTTAACTGAGGTGCTTCAAACGGGCAAACAGTCTTTATCCTAACAGTCCCTAAATCTATCACCTACTATGGGAAGATATGGGAAATCTGTGTTTCTCACGAACGACGCTTCCCGCTAGCAACTTTCTCTCAAGGGCGGTTAGCATCTTTCTTTAACCATGTTGAGGTTATTCGGTGAATAAAGACAGAGACGCGTGGATAAACTATAAGGAAGAAAGATATATATTTAAAATATAGAAGTGAAAGTACAATAATAATTTGAGCTGGTCCAGATCCGCGCGCTAGCAGTGTTACTCTATAACTGAACTAAACCCTTGAAGCCACCGTTGCCTGTCGACTGTTTTATGGTCTGCCTTCGTCGCAGTCTTTTGTCTATTTACTGTCGATGGCTTCAATATGTTGGAGAAAGTTACAAAGACCAGATGTAGAGTTTTCTTAGAATTGGTGACCTTCAACAAACCACCAACATAGAAATTAACCAATTAACAGGAACGGCCATTTCCCTCACTTTCCGAACGAAGGCTTTTTTCGACGAATTCGATGATCTTGTCACGTAATAAATGACGAGGTATTATAAAAAAAAAGGGGCGAATGAGCAATTAGCCCGTTCGTATATTTTATTAATAAGACAACGTTACACTTCGATAGCGAAATACAGACTGTCTTACTGACTAAAGGACTGGGATCTTTACGTTTTTGCTATGATTCGCATATTTCGCGGGTAGGGGGCAGATTCCTGGCTTTCGGACGACGTTACAATCTCGTGTCCTTAGACACACCCCATCATAGTTTTTCTCTGCAGCATCATCGTAACGGAAAGATACTCTCGTGCGATCTCACCAGCGAGTAAAACAACGTCTTTACGATCAGTGGATACTTCACATTTTTAACAAGGAGTCCAACTTAGACTTTGGAAGAAAGTATATTTGTTATCCCGTTTACCGCGGATTCGTTATTGAACCTAAGATCATTGCCATTAGCATCTCGAGTATCTCATTACCAGGTTACTTGTCAAATTCTGTAATAATCGTTTTTGTACTATTAAATATCTTCTCTATTGCATAACAACAATGTCTAATCCAAATGAAGATTCGTTACACGCCCCTAACCGTAATCATAATAAAAACCCGACATATATCTACATCAAACTTGTTACTAATTTAAAATATAATCGTTAATGATGCAATTAGAAGTAGAAATGGACTTCATATTAGTAGTATTTTTAATTTCGCACCACCCTGCAGAAGATTGCAATATGCCTAATATGCTATTTAGTAAGTAAATAAGTAATCTCAGCCATTGGTGCATGTGTTATGAGTGTTGTTATGTGTGTAAATAAAATGGAAATAAAATAATTATTATTTCATACTTGTTAGTGTATCTAATTTATATAAATGCGATGAAAATTATTTTTCACTCTTAAGCGCATTTCGAAGTCGGTAATATCTTTTTGGAAAAATGTTTTGTTTATATTTATATTACATAAGTATAATGTTTCCTGCGACGGAAACAGAAGTTGATGTCTATATACAATTTGCTCATGCAGAAAAAATAATTGAATTAGCGCTCGTCTAGGTTGCTGCATTGAATGCAACACACAACGAAGAAATTAAATAATGAATGTTCAAAAGATCCAGTCATGATTTGTGACAATAAAAGAATATAAAATGATCAAATAGATTTATATAGGGACTGACGTTGTCGCCCGTCAAATATTCGGGAAAACTTTGCATTCCGTTTTCTCCTTGCCTATTGAGAAAAGCATTGCTAAAACCCATCAATGAATAACAGAACAAAGGCTTGAACAGGAGAGATAAAAGTGGCGTCATATAAGATAGTTGATTATTGATGAGATATTAATTGTATCTTGCGAAAACTTACGGCTAATTCATTTAAGACTATAAGAATTCAAGGTCAATGAAGAACTATTTGATGGCTTTGTAGACAATATACAACTTACTTTGTGTTTTGTACAACAATAGTAGTGTGCTACAGAGATTAATTTATGATACCAATTTTCATTCTATGAATTCATCATTAATATGAAGATGCGTAAACTTTGCATCATGCTAAAGGATGGTACAGAGTTTATCGACCTATTAAATAATTTACAGTATGGTGAAGTAATAACTTCTCAGTTAGAAATGCTATGCATGCAAAGGACAGTTCCTTTAACCGGAGAGTGTGAGGATGCTATAGCAGTAAGAATGCTTCTGACAGTAAAATTAGTGGACGAATATAACACAAAAGTTACTAATATGTTGACGGAATCACGTCGTATGTACATTATTATTTCAACAGACGAGTCTCGGGAAGCAGATAATAATTGTGGAGAATTGTTGCATACAATAACATTAGCTGAAAAAACATATCAATTTCTCAATGGTTTGATAAACAGCGCAATGAGAATATCTGATATAGTACCATACAAAATTCTGAAACTGCATGATGAAAGACCGCTTGCAGAAGTGCGAAGTTTAGGAGGACTTCTTCCACAAGGAAATAGCTGAGGTCTACTTCCTACAAACAATGTATAAAGAAACGATCCAAGTATGCTTGAAACGAGGAGTTAATAATAAAAGGTACGAGTCAAGTCGGTTTTGAGCGACAAACCTACCTACAGAAATGGACGATGTATGCTTGCAGAGACAATTTTGTAAAAAAACTACCAAATTTTATTGCTTTCAGCAATGAGTTTATGCAGAGACAATTAAACACAATAAAATGAAATCGATGAATAATAATAGGTGATTTGCAATAAAAATAGATAAGAATAAAGAAACCGAAAGAACTTTGCTGACGAGACCACTCGATACACTACCCCTACAAGATATAGAAACCTTCATCCCAATAGCTTAATCCAATTCAAAACAATTGATGAACATACATAAAAATTAATTTTTTGCAGTAATCAGTAGTTGACAATAAATAAATGTGAAAAATTCTTTAACGGGATCAACGGCAGAACATATCCTAAATAATAAAAAAAATCATCTCATTATCAGTCGAACAATTATAGAACAATCACTGAACGCACATAAATGAAATTGATGAACAGCAAATTCCTTGCAGTAACAATAGTTAACAATATGGATATATCGAGAAAATTTTGCAAACGGAATCAATCGCTGAACTACCCTTGCAAGGTGCAAAGGTTCATCAAACATAAAAATTGGATTTTTATGCGAAAAGTAGTTTACAAAAACTAATAAAAAAGAATTGCCTTAACGGGACCAATCGGAATACATGTCTTACAAAATACAAAAAAGATTATTGTAACTAATCAAATTGTTTCGGAGAACGAAACAAAAAAACGAAATATTCATCAAATTAAGATACCTTTTTTGTTTATTGAAGTCGATATAAAAATAATAGTTTAAATAAAAATTACAGACCCGGTTCTAAATTTGGAGATAGTACTGTTATGCTGGTACCCTGTACTATTAAATATGAAATTATTCAAATCGATAATTGGTGTAACACAAGACTGGAAGCTTTCAATTGTCAAGATATGCCTGGGCAACGGAAACAAGCGGGATATAAATAACAGCAGTCAAATTAGCAAGTATATCAATCTTCATATCAAAAAATCCAAAAGAGAAATAAGTAAAATTCTAACAATACATAATAAATTGTCGCGCTGGGGAACTCGTCTCTTTCAGCCCAGCATCTAAAATATTTTGCAAGAAAGAAGAATAAAATACTGATAAAAGTAATTTACCAATTTCACTAATATTGTCATATACGGCTTGGGAGAATCGGTATATTTTTAACCTTGTTTCAAAGCATTGCGCTGAGTAGCACTACGCATCGCTAGCAAAACCCCACCTCTTCTAACAGTTTTTGTCCCAAAAACCCTACTAAATACTACCTACTAAATTCACTTAACTAGTCAATAAAAAAGTACAAGTTTTAAAAGAGAAAGTTTCTAGTACTAGATTGGTGTTAGGTTTCTAGTACTAGAAACTTTCTAGTACTTGCTAGAGTGAACTAAAGTTTGTGCTTTTCCGAAGTACAATTCTGTCAACAACCCTAATTTACATGTTATTTTGGCCAATTATTTCACATCATTTGAGAAAATGAAAATTATTTTTTCCAAATTAAGCAATAAAAAGTCTTTAGATTATAATAACACCCCGAATTACGTTTTTGAAACATCTGCCCTATAGTTACATTCTCTATTATACGATATTACCTAGTAATGCATTTAACTTGAAATATTTTCCATTCGCATGGAAAATAGCCAACCCTCTAATTCAGAGCAGTCGAACTTTTTCTCCGCCCAGATAACATGTACTACTCATGTAGATAATCAACTGCCCACTATGAGCAAGTTAGCCCCTAGTCTATAGATCTTCCTTTAGACAGCAGCTAAATGTCTGCTCACCCTATTACGATCAGATAGATATACGTTATAGTTATAATTTATAATTGTTGCCCTATTGTAATCTATTGTTTCTATTCCAAAGCAAACAAAAGTACGTACCCAATATAAGCATTTTTGTTGCGATATTTCGTCAACAAGTGGTGGTACATCGACTGGAACGTTAGTAAGGAAGGTGAGTAGTCTACTAGCGCCGACCGATACCTTGATTTTATGCGTATCATAGTAGGAAAAGTGCTTCCACTTATAGGTGGATCCAAACACAGGACATAATTATTTATTAACAAATAATAATTTAAAAAATTTATATTCATACTCATTGCTACTAGGTAGGAACAGATCCCCTTACAGGTTGCATAATTTCTGTCTCTATGAAATATCTCGTTGCTCGATTCTGCAATTTCTTGGATTGTTGAAAATATCATTTTTAATGTATCAAAATCTTTAAATTTAGTTTGGAATTGTTCCGTAATTTCTGTTAACGGTACTGTGAATTTTTGAAAATTTGCATTTGCGTGTTCATTTGTTATCTCTTTACGATACGGAAAATGATGAAATTGGGAGGTTTCTGTTTTTAATATAAATAAGTAGATTTGTTTCTGGAAGCCGTTAATGTGTTCAATTAATTCTGATATCATTTGGTCCTACTTTTGTAAATTGAGACCTAAACGGTTGACGTGATATACAGGGTGGTTGGTAACTGGTGGTACAAGCGGAAAGGGGGTGATTCTACGCGAAAAAAGAAGTCGAAAATATACAATAAAAATTTTTCGTTTGAGGCTTTGTTTACGAGAAAATCGACATTGAATTTTCGCTCGGTACGCGTGCACTTTATCACGTCTCGTTATAACGGATCTCACTGTAGTAAAACGAAAAAACAAATTTTTTTTTAATTTTTATTTTATATTTTCGACTTATTTTTTCGCGTAGAATCACCCCCTTTCCGCTTGTACCACTAGTTACCAACTACCCTGTATAAGTCTATCAAAAATGCTAATTCACTTAAAAACGAAATATCTTCAAATTAATGCAATAAATCCTCACTTCTTTTATTTCATTTTCTTAAAATTCGCCTACTTCATTTCTTAATGAAAAGAATCGGGATAAGCTGTTCGCTGAACTCAACCAGCCTATATCTGTATGCAAGGATGGACCTTCATACGTGGCACTAATTTCTTGTAAGAAGTTTTTAAACTTTTTAGGCGTGAATACATTATTTGTACTTCTAATCAAATTAGTAACTTTTATTACAGTTTTCATCATGGAATTTAATATTATAATCTTTCTACATATAACGGCTCTCGATGCAAGATACAATGAAATGTTGAATCATCTTTTCTCAATAGCCCTTTTAAGCTGCGTAAAATAAAAACAACAAGCTATAACAAATCAAAAATTATAAATTATGATGTATTCATATTTGACCGTAGTGATATGAATTGACATTTAGCTTTAGTTGCTAAAGAAAGAGACATAGAGTGATGACTAACTCATTTGTGGTAGGCAATCTATAGAGTAACCAACTCTGCTCCGCGAATCGTCATTTCGTCATTCATGCTCTTCTCGAAAGGTAGTAGACTTTATCAAATCCATTTAGTTAAAGATCTTCTCCCTGATATCAGTAAGACATTTGACAGAGTAGCTAATAAGTCAATAAACTCTCACTACATTCTCAATCATATTATTCCTAACGATTAATTCGCTTTTCATTCAAAATACAACACCATTCATGCTATCAGTAAGTTTATATATAATATTTGCTGGGCAACAAACGCCGATAAATTTGTAGGAGTACTGCTAATCGACCTTCAAAAAATCCTTGGACACGGTATGGTTGGATGCGTTGTTCTACAAGCTATTCTAAAAAATCTTCAAGTGATATGATTTCGTCCACAATTTTCTCACTTAATAATGATGTGCAATAGGACACGGTAGATTCACCCTTGCATTTCGATATTTATTTCGGCGACTTACTGTTACTCTTTGACCTAAACAATCAGAATGAGAAATTTGCAACCGCTTTTGCAAATAATCTATTATTATGTGCTTCCTACAGGAAATTTTCCCAAATTAACAAAATCTCCCAAAATACTTTTAACAAGCTTCAGTTCTATCTTCATAGTTGGAAGCTCCGATTTAATATGGACTATTTCTCAAAACATTACAAAGCCAACTATGATGTGGCCAGATACTCTAGCATATTTAGCATTCTGGAAAAGTCATTTAGCTGCCCTAAAACAATTAAACATAAATCCTCGATTAAATATTTAGATTTAAATCTTTTTAAAGTCGGAAAGTTTTTGAGTCTTAATCGTTTTAAAAAATTAAGATTTCTAAATGATTTAAGATTGGAACTCTCCATAGCTCAAAGAACCATGCTGTCAAACAAAAAATTATTGTATTCAAATTTTCAAACAACAGTGCATATCTTTTATATTATAAATTATTAGTTATGTCTATAATTATATACGAAATGCTCATATGATTCAATATCTTCACTAGCACGATGGAGAGAAACAGGCTCGCCGAGAGGAAATATGTAAAACAATGCACAGGATGATTCAACTCTCCTAGTTCCAATTCAAAAACTAAAATAGTAACTTAGAATTGTATAGCTATATGAATATTATGAGAATTTATTTATTTGAGTTGAAGCAAATAAGGAGTTATTGGGTGAAAATTAAAGATTTCTCAAATAATGACTGAATTAAATACCGCGCCTTCTCAAATTCTCTTTATTTTCAAAAAGCTACGAAAATCGAATATCGAGTAGGTAAAAATTGTCGGATCCGGAATGCGGATAGCATCTCACTCATCTACTATGTTGGAAGAAATCCGTACAATAAGGAGATAACATATATGCTTAAGAACTAGACGAATTTAAAATATTCACTACCAGATTCTACACCTAATTTGAAACACCACTTAAACTCCTGATATCCTTGGACCAATTTAATAATAGTATAATGTATTTATTATTAGGTATATACGTGCACATGTATTAGCTAGAATTGCGTATGTTAGATAAGATTAGTACCTGCCACAATTAAGTTCCTATGTAAAGATTCTGTTATTCTGTGGTATCACTTAGTTCTATCGCATTATTATTATTATTATTATTTTATTCTTTATTTTACTTTTTCACATTGGTTTTTCCGGGTAAGCAATCGTGTTTGGACCTTGCATTTGTTTTTTGTAATTATTTATAAGTAAAACTTTGGTGTTTTTCATTAATTCTGTGATATTAATCTGCGAGAACTGTTACTAAAGCCATACAGATTTATTGTACCTTTTTTTTATACGAGGGGAAATCCTCATGGACACCCTGCCACTCCTGGGAAGCGGCGGGGTAGTACCGGACTTAACCGATTAAAACCCCACGGTGGTCCGTCTTATCAGGGATGCCCCGGGACCTCTTTCGAATTACTATCGGAGCACTTCTGCGTCTTCTCGCATTCTGGGGGAGCCGTTCCTAGGTTAATTCGGGCATTGGGAGGGACCTCCCCTCTGAACGCTATCCCCTGGGCCGTCGTGCAAGTCTGAGGAGATCTCAGATCCTCTTTGGCATGTCGGCCCCAATGATTACTTGGGGCGGCTCAGGGCCGCCCTTCGGCGCGAAACCCGACAAGGGTAGAATATGAGAACCCTCTCCAGCTCTGTGCGCTTCTTTACGAACATTACTCCTTCGCAATAGGAGCAGACTACGAGGAACTCTTGTTGCCCTCTCAGCATCACCTTCCACGACTGACGAGGGATCCAAACTTTCGCCAATCACTAGTCGCAGAACACGACGGCGGGCCTCCCACGCCGGACAAAACTCCAGCGTGGGCTCGGCCGTGTCCTTGCCTTCTCCGCAGTAGTGACAGATGTTTGTCACCACTCCTCCAATTTTCTGCAGGTATTCACCAAATAATCCGTACCCGGCGAACACCTGCGTCGTCCGGAAGGATAACGGGAGCCCTCCACGGTCCGGTCAACCCTTCCAATTTGGGAGGACCGATCTAACGGCCCAGTGGCCACGGACCTGATCTTTGGCGAGTTCCACTATCCCATCCCAGGGTATGGTGTCGAACGCATTGACCATGTTTAAAGAGGCTGGCAGCGCTACTCCACCCCGGAAAACCATGGCTCGTAACATCACCTCGGTACCCGGTACACCGCATCCACCGTCGAGCGGCCCCCAGACAGCCGTCTAGGCTTTCGTGCCAACCGGGTACTCGCCCCGATATGTGGGCCTCCAAACGGGCGGCAATGACTCTTTCGAAGAGCTTGCCCACTTCACCCAATAGGTAAACCGGACGATATGCGAATGGCGAGTCCATCGGTCGTCCCTCCTTCCGAAACAGGACCAGCCTCGTCACGCGCCATATCCGATAGTAGGATCCCTCCCTCAGACACCGTGTAAATAGGTGTCGTAGTCTGAAAGCCATAAAAGCCATCGTTTCCACCCATACCCGTCCCGGGACCGCGTCCGGACCCGGCACCACATCGACTATCCTCCTCGCCGCATCCAGCATCTCCTCCTCCGCAACTCCCAGTTCCTCCCACCACTCCACTGTCCAAATCGAGGATGTTCAGGGCTGCCCCAGCCTGTCCTCCTTTGCAATGCCGGATCCATATCTGCCTCACAGATCCCATTCAACTGACTGGAAGAGGTCCATTCAGGATCGGGCTTTAGCGATCTTGATCCTCCGCTATAAGATGTGTCGCGCCTCTCTATATGCCTCGTAGCAGAGGGAGATCTTTTCCTCATCACGAAGCCGCCGACGACGCACCCTCTGGAACCGCCTGCGAGCCCGAACGCACCTTGCCCGCAGCTCTGCGATCTCTGAGGTCCACCAGTACATAGTCCCGTTCTGTCTAGCACCAGACACGGAGCGCAGCATCGACGCATCACATGCCGCGCTCATGTATCGGCGAGGACTCTCCGCCTCCTCGTCAACGCTTGTCTCCTCTGTACAAGCGTTCCAGTTCAAGGCCGCCACAGTGGCTGCTGCCTGGAGCATTTCGCTGTCTCTATATTTGATGCGCCATCTTGGTGACAGGTAGGAGCGTTCCGCTCCCCGGATGCCGCGGGCCTCTTCCGCTGGTACTGTCTCCGGCCCCACCTCCATGAATATATAGGGGGTGGTCTAAGAGAGTCTCAACATCCTCAGCTACTCTCCAGCCTGAGACTCGTCGAAACGCGTTGAGGATGCCCCATGTAATATCGACGACGGGACACCCCCCCCACGCCACGCATGTGCTGGTCGAGCCCCTGTTAAGTAATAGGAGCCCGAGGCCCGTAGCCCGATCTGTCAGTACCCGACCACGAGTGTCAGTCTTGTGTTCTTCCATTGCGAGGAGTGAGCATTGAAGTCCCCCAGGACGAGAACCTGACGGAGAAAGTATAGTCTCACGTAATCGCCAACCCCGTCCAGGTAGACATATACGTCTACCACCACCATACCAGCCCTCTCGATCTCTACATACTCCTTGCTCTTCTCGGGCAAGACTCCGGCGGTAGACGTGCCCGGCCCTGAAGTCCACGTCACGGCGACCAAGCTGTCCAGATTTCCGACTCAGTCAGGAGTGTCAAGTACACGACAGGGCTCGGCTACCACTGACAAGGCAACCTTGCTCTCCCATATCGTCTGGAAGAGCAGGTCTTGTACTCGTCATCATCGCCCCAAGTTGATCTGCAGGATCCGCATGAATCTACTTTACCAAATCCATATCCCCGGCCACCTACCACACTTGTGATCCCCGTAGGTCTCTCACGCTATCGCCCTGCCCCCTGTCCGCAGCAGACTCCCGAATCCGGCTCGCCCTTTTACATTTCGGCGGAACACATGCCGCCCCGCCCATTTTGTGGTCGGCGGACGCATCGAGCGACTCACAAACCGGGCACCCTGGCACAAAGACAGGGCAAATCTCAGCCCAGTAACCAGTGCCTCCGCACCTGTAGCATAGATGCCTCCGGTTTACTGTCGAGCCACGTGTCCCAGCTCTAAGCATCTGTAGCATTGTAGAGGCCTCTTCAGGATGGCTTCGACCCTTGCCATTGACCAGCCCAGAGCATCTCTTCCCGCTCGGATTAGTTTCCGCACTGTTATCGTCGGGCACCTTATCCAGGTTGATCCAAGGCCACCTCTGAAGACCCTGATATCTCCTACTTGAACCTCCAGTGCCCTGCATACGCTGGCCCCAGCCAGAGTCTCCCAAAGTTCCTCATTGCCGACCAAGATGTCGATCCCAGTCACTCTCAGGTCCGACGTTCTTGTTGGAGCCACGACTCTTACCGTGGTCAGGTCTAGGGCTTGTGCCACGTCCTGCAAGCGCGGGTGTCTTGTCTCTCTCTTTATCCCAGGGAACATCCCGAATGATGTCCCCAGTCATCGCCATCCAAATTTTAACTCGTTCAATGCCGACTTCGGCTAGCAAGACTTTCTGTCTAGCCGCCGCCAGCACTTCGGCGTACAATGTCTTCGCCCACTCCCTCAATGTTAAGGTCACCGCAGATGATTGCGGAAGGCGAGGGAGTACCAGCCCTCCTATCCCGCAGGTAGGATTTGCTTATGTGTGTCTATGGGGGCTGGCAAACCCATGTTCACGAAGCCAGGGAACCCCCTACGTGAGTCCTCTATGTACACCGCAAGGAAGGCCACCGGGAGTGTAAGGTGTTTAAGTACGGTTATACTCTCTCTAAGTGGCCTTGGGTAGAAGCGCACCAACGATCCTGACGCCAAGGGTGGGACCGTCGGGGTAAGTCGCGTGTAACGGACCATCGGCGTTGACCGATACCTGTTGCCTTGAAGGCCCCGCTTACGTGAGTCCCATCTGAAACTGTTGAGCTCGGCTAACAGGATCTCCGACCGGCAGTGACGTGACCGTACATCCACACCGATAGTCCCACCAATGACTAAAGTTGAAACCACGAAGGTCGAGTGAAGCCTGGAGAGAGTTGCGACCCCTCAGCTCGACCAATTTGGGTTGGACTCGTGGGGGTAGTGCGTGATGCTTGTCAAATGCTGGCAAGACGACTGATTTAAGAGTCTCCACCGAATGGCCATCCCTGGGTGAGCAGCGTCCTAACTGCTCCGGAACCGTCCTGGAGAGACGATAGGGCTAGGAAAAAAGCCCCGTTCGACCTGAGACGAGTGAAAGCCCCTGCAGGCCTAACTAATAAGGGTAGCAGGGTCTGGGTACCGAGTAAACATAACCCCTATGGCCCTAGGAGTGCCTGGGTCCGGTATGGCTACTTGGCCAAGGTACGGACCCGTTATCTAAAGCTGCTACGGCGGTAGACACTAGATGTACTGGCTCTCCTTTTGGGGGTAGTTGCAAGGTTCCCGGCGCCATGACAGCACCTGGTCTCTTCATACCGTTCTTCTTCTTTCTAGGCTCGACCATCTTCCATGTACCACCCTCCTGCCCCCTCTGGGGCGATGATAATTGGATGGCATTACCTGCAGCCGTAGTTGCCTTCCTCGGCCGTGCTTCTCGACTATGTCGCCAGTCTTATAGGCGTTCTTCTAGGCGTTGAAATCGTTCATTAGCGAAGGTCAAAGTTCCCAAGAAGGATAATGGGGGGAGGAGGGGGGGTGTCTCTCCGTCCTCGAGAAAAAATTTGAGGAGCTCGGCTCTGAAGTGGAAGCGTTACACCGTGCACCGTCCTGACGGCCGCAAACGGCCTTTCCGGTTTGCACTTTCCGAAGGACCTCGATCTCCTTCTCCAGCACCGTCACACGTATCTCCGCCAGCCTAGCAGCTCCAATGCCGCAGGCGGACCCCGTCCTCCTTGTCAGCTCCATCGCACCAGCGGGGATGGTGCTTGCCGCTTCCTTTAAAGTCTTGATGTAGGTGTTTTTCAGATTAGACGATGTCGTCGTCACCTATATTATCTCCTCGACCCGCCGAATTAGCTCAGCTCCTATGTCAACTATCGAAGACGTTCTTATCTCCAAGACCAGCTCCACAGGTACATCTGGGGCTGTGGATGTCAGCCTCCTTTTTCGTCCCCTGGACATCGTTGATGAGGACGAAGCCCCATAGGCCAGCGCCTTTTCGACGTCCTCACACCTCCCTGCGAGATTCCTGTCGTGGTTGTTCCGGTGTATGATGCGGCGCTTGGCGCCATGACCGGGTCCATGCCCGAACCCTCTGGTCTGTCCATCTTGTCTGCAATTCTCTTGAATTTCTTGGTCAGCTTTGACGCAGGCTCCACTTCTTCCTCCATTTCCTCTCTCCTGCTAATATTATCCTCGCCAGATGCAGGACCCCATCTGGTGGCCTGGCAGTCAACTCCTGAACGGCCGTGATCGTGAGATGCCGACACAGTGGGGTCCAGCGCACACGTGCTCCCGGGTTGTTTCCGAAGTTGTCCGTGCGGCAGTTCTGCCGACGCGCGTCCTAATATGGTCTCCTTATTGCCTCGTCGACAGGGGTGAATTTTCTGTACTTCCCTATCCCATCCAGTCCGCCCCTTACCAGTTTTCTTGCGCACTTTTGTACACACACACTGGCACAACACTCTAGTCAACTTCTTTTGTCGCCTTTCCTTATTTTCCTTACTTCCTTACACGAACAAAAGTTGGTCAGCCTAACCAGCGGGATGCACAGGAATCCTCCAATCGAACGATACATGGACAGCAACTTATCTCGTACAAGTAGTAAAGAAGAAGATATACAGAGTGCCCGTAATGCGTGAGAAAGTAAAGTGAGAAAATGAAGTGTGAATGAAATAGACAGGAAAGTTTATCAGTCAATTAATTAACCTACGGCAGCTGCTAACATATTCCTAGTGTACAATTAGATCATATAAAATTTGAAAAAATAAACGACATTTCCATACACAAAATTTCTTCATTACCTTAATACGTAGAATTACACCCTATAAGCGTTACCCACTACGTTTTTTAACAGGCTATATATATTTTGGTTTTGTTAATAAATTATATTGTTATACATCATTGTTGTTCTGCAAGTTATTGTTCTCCATTTTACTGTTTTACAAGTACAATCGAATAATGTGACATATTTGATAATTCAACCATTTAGAAAGTGTAGAAAGTGTATCGATAAGTCCGGATTAGAGTACAGTTCAGTACTGAAATTAAATGAGCAGCATTCAAGATAAGCTTTTGTTATTGTGCAGCGTAATATACACATGTATTCGATTCGTCGTCCTCGTGACAACTAATAAAAATATCGTAGAAGCAAAAAAGATTATCGGTCATGTCACAGGTGGCGTAGCAAAATTTAAGTAACATAATATGCAGATCTAACTATTTACAATGTTAAACACCAACTATTGAAATCCCGAATGTGCTTGGTAAGTTACCGAAAGTTTATTGTAATGTTATATAATAAATATTTCTAAAAACTTACCATGGATCTATCACCCGGTTTCGCTTTCCCATATTTTATTAAGCAATTTAGACCACTGCGAAATGCACGTGCCCAAATTTGCAGCCAACCTTTTTTTTCAGAAAGTGAAACTAATTCTGTGGTAATACTAGTAAAAAATAAGCAGTACAATGCTCCAGAAGTGCCACCCATTTCTTCTTCGGCAATATGAGCTAGTTCAGTAAAAACTGACGATGGATGTGAGAATTGAAACTTGTCTAGATTTCCTAAAATTCCTGAAAATAAATATTTATCAAAAAAATTTAATTAAATTCGGCCGTATTTTTTTGTATCAAAAAAAAATGATGTTAATTAATAAACTACAGACTTTTATTCAAATTCATATTTGTACGAATATAAGTAAAAAATAAAATCTCAATAAAAATTTACTTCATTTTATCACCGAGATATTACAAAACGTGTATTTTATTTCGGATATTTAATACATTTCTGCATACTATGCTCATTTTGTATACTTCTACACATTAAAATTTTTTATAAATACATAAAAATCAACAGTCTAATAATTAATTATATACAGGGCGTGTTTACGTTGTCAAAACCGAACACGTAAATATCTCCTTTACTATTAATGTTTAAGTTTTGATATAGCTCTCCGCGGCTTTTTCTTTTTGTAATATATGCATAAGTCAGGAATGACATTGCATACATATATTTGTTCCTGTTTTGTTTAAGAGTATGCAAGCGCACATGCATCAGGCAATTCTTCAGTAGATTTTATCAGGACCGGGTCGCCGCGTATGTCGTGTTTTGTAAGCAACAAGAATTAATAATAATATTATGAGAATCATTGGAGATGTATAAGATCTATGAAAAGATACCTTTTTTATATTAAAATATTATTTATTAAGTCAAGTCTCCCTTGTTATTTAAACCCCAATTTCTTAAATAAACTTGCCTCATTACCAATCCAACAGTTTTAATACAACATCTGTATATTATACACATATTTCTATACTGCATTGCCTTTAATAAAAATTACGACAAATTGAGGGAATTATTAAAATATGAAATTCTGTACTTATTTTTTTAGAAAATATATGTTTGTAGTAAGTGTTTTATAACTACAGGGTTCAAGTTGAATGAGCCTATCCAAAGTACTATTGTAATATGTACGTGCAAATAATTGCGTAACAATCCTGGATGCACTGGAGCACCATTTGTTGGAAATATTGGGAATTTAATTTAGATTTTTTCTATGGGTTTAATTAAAGATAAGGTATAGCCATAACCTTTAAATTTTATAAAAAATTTAAATGAACAAAAGAGAGTAAATTGTAAAGCAATAATCAAAGATCAAATTAAGTCGTTCATAAAAACGACTAAAAAGCATTATATGAACTGTTTAAACTAATGCAGTTTAAACTAATTAAATTTGTGTATCTTCTTTAATTAAGACATTTTTTCTAGTTATGCACGTACATTTTTGCAAAAAAGATATGGTCGTGAATATATAGTCCACTTTGAATTATTCATCTCTTTTTTTTAATATCATCTTTTTCTGGCTAACCAGAACAACTTTGTATATGATAACTAGTTTCACTTCGCACTTTTTTATCCTACATGTTGTGTTTAAAAATCTAAAGAAATGTCATCATATTTCTCCAAATTGTAGTTAATTTATGATATGTAAATTTGTTATGTGTTTTGTTTAGAAATAATTATCGTATCGTAACTGATTCGTACAAAAAACGAAAATAATCACGAGACATTGTTAGAAACTTACGAAATGGATTAACATATAGTGTAATATTTAGTATATCTGTAATTCATTTTGATATTAATCTTCAAAACTTGATAATAATATTTTTAAATAAAAATAATATTTTTTAAATTTTCAAAAATGTTTTAGCTAGGAAATTGGAAAATAAAAAATATTTCCAATAAATATTATTTATTGTAAAATATATCTTATTGACTGCTAATTGAAGATATCTTACAAACTCTTATTTGAAAAAGCTTACAATCTATTATTAGAATAAACTTTAATATCTGGACGTGTTCATCCTACTGAATATGACGTTGGATGATTACTTAATTAAATCAGTAGCTATCTTTCCGCTTAGGCAATTCATTTAATTACCGAACTCACCAAGGTATTCCAAAATCAGAAAGAGAAAGATGTGAGTTAGGTACAACAAGGAGGAATTTCATGAACTGATTTTCTATGTGTGAATTACGGGTTTATGCTGCGCTATTGCTGTACATGTGTAAAGGCAAGGATCTAGTAACTCGTTTGGTTCGTAGATATGTAATTCCGCAACCATAAAGTAATTTCTAGATTTCAATCATCGATTCCAAAAAGGAAAAATTAAACGAAAACCAAAGGATTTAGAACATTTCAGCAAAATAGCATTCGTGACATAAACCGGAGTAGTTGTTACACAGCATAAATGTTGAAATCGATCAAAACAGTGATCTGAAGATAGATGAAGAGAAAAAAAATTAGATTTTATTATATCAAATTGAGCGTTCAATATATGAATTCTCTATATTTCAAAGTTTCAAATAGGATAATAATTCTTAAATATTTGGATAAATTATTAACAATTTTTCAGACTTACTTAAGTTTAGGAGTTATTAGTATTAGGAGTTTAGGACTTACATAAGACCTTAATACGTAAAAAGGACGGTATATACCGATAAAATGCAGACCAATAATGTTGAATTTTGGTAAAAGGGTTCAACGATCATCATTAAATAATGAAGGAAATTTTGTATTTATTCCTAGACATGATGTGGCATACATACCAGTAGCAAGTCTGTTAAGCGTCGATCCGGTGTCACCGTCTCCACATCCTCTATCTAGATCATTAAGATGAGTTTCTTTCTGAATGATACTTTCACAAGCACTTTTCAAACATTGCTTTAATAAGTTCTGTAGTTCGAGAGTAATTTCCATTCCAATTGTTTCCACTGTCCGTACTACTAGATCTTGAACAACCTTTCGTGCACTTTCTGTAGAAATACTATATACGCAACCTGGCCACTTTGGTGCAACAGTAGGTGCATCTAGGCAACCAAGGAAGAAACTTTTATCATCTTCAGATAATTTTAAAAGAGTGATATGCACTCCAGCACTGTTCAATGACGTCATTAGTAGTCCCGCATACACACGAAGAGGCTCTATATTCATACTTCCTATATTAAAAAACATTCTTTGTAAAACATTACAGTGATTAATTAACTTTATCATTAAGATTATTTATTCAGCTAAATTTATTTTATTGTTAAATTTATGATATATGGTATCAAACCGTTTCTTAATTTTTGTAATTTTTTTTTACTTTTTCTCTCATTTTAAAAGTTTGGCGTAAAATTACAGAAAAGTATTATGAGCAAAAATAAAGCTTAGTACATATGAATTTAACCCCAAATTCAATACCCAAGATTCATTTCACAGCGTTTGAATAATACCTAACCTGTAGGATATAAAGATTTGTCCATTGCATCTTTCAAGAATTCGATCTTCATAAGTCGATTTGAATTAGGTTGGGTTAGGTTTGGACTTCCTGCGGGGCTCCGCTGAGGGACAGCGGGATTTCGCCGAAGAACGAGCCGCAGTTATGCGGTTGAGCCCAGCGTGTGTAAGCCCATTGAGTATGGCGAGCCGACGAACCCGAGTAATTCACGCGGGCGCGGGGAAAAAGGGGAGAGAGTGTCACAAAGGAAGCTTCTAGTCGTCGTTGGAACTGAGTACTCCGACCCGCTGATCTGACTGCGAAGTGGGCAACATGGGAAGGTCCTAAACACTCTCTTCCCATGCAGGGCGGTCGGAGTGGCTGCGATTCGGGAGAGAGCTCGGACGTCAAAGTGGATGTAGACGTCAGTTCCCTCCAGAGGTGGGAAGGGGGAATAAAATCGTCTTTTTAGAGAAAGAACACCTCTCTGAGAAGAACAGTGGCGCAGGGATGATATCCGTTGAGTTCATGTGGCTACCTCATCGCGCTCAATGAAAGTCATTGTGAGAGTTTTAGTGGGTAAAAATACCATACTACGTGAAAAGAAAAGAAAAAAAATAGGCCTCACTAGTAGAGTCCTGAATTCTCGGAGTGACTCTACTAGTGAGGCCTATTTTTCCACAAAAGTGGGAAAAGTATTTTTTCTGCCACCAAACTTCAGGAGAAAGTCCGTGAATGCAAACTAATCTGCGAATCAACAATGGAATTTTCCAGTGCGAAGAAGAGGCACTGTGGCGAAAAGTACATCGACTTCCGCCAGTCTGCCCATCGCCATGGCTTAGGGCCGCCCAACTATACACGAAGAAATAACGATGATGTAGGACCGGATGAAAAAGATAGCGCAACAATGGAACGGAACCGAACACACTGAAAGAAAAAACTCCGAGCGAAGAGTACCAAGAACACTGACAGTGGCTGTGGCTAAGCGACATGCGTGTTGTCGAGAACCAGTCGGAGACTGTGGCGAGTCACCCTGACCGTGCGGAAGTACTCTGAAAAAACAACAGCTCAGAAAAATAGTGGCTTCCGTAGCCGCCGTGGCTGCACACAACTCGGATAGGGGTCCGGTTTGTTATTGCACACAACCGAGCCCGCAAGGATGGTTGCACCGGATGTACATGGAGAGGGGCAGGCCATCCAACTGCAAGACTTTTGTAAAAACAAAGGCAAGGGCGCGGGAGGTACTGGTAATGTACCTCAGTATTCACTGTGCTCCTACTATCATGCTCGAAGACGGATACCGAAAGAGTTGAAGTAAAGAGAAGTAAGAATCCCGCATTAACTGCATCCTCTCTCTAGGGGCTATGAAGTGTTTTTCGGATATTTCCAGCACATAAAAGGAAAGAAAAAATAAAGAATTGCGTCCGGGCCTGATGAGCTCTTCTGCATCGTAGCGTCGACAGAGCGTTCAATCTGGCGATGCTAATCGGAAGCCGGTCAAGGTAGTCCTATCAATCTTTGAAACTTGGCTGGACAGAGGGAAGGGTAGTCCCACCTACAGCATGAGTCGATGCGGACCCCTATCCGCCTGTCCCCACATGGCGCAGCACGACCTTGAGAAGTATCCATCACTGGCGTCGGTGCGTTGTGTAGTGTGTAAATAGGGCCTCTCGCTAGTCTAAAACCATCCGCGCAATGCTAGACAGTAAGAGATCATAGCAGGCGGTGACCATGTTCCGCAAGCACATAATACTGCAGAAGGAGAGCGCGGAGCGATATCGGGAATACACCGATCCGCAACAGAAACGCCGCTTCATCCTCCTCTGCAGTATAAACCCCTGTTCTTCTCCGCTGCAGTCGAGGATTGCCCTCCCCTTCTGAAAGCTGTAGAATAATAAATACAATGAAGCTATCCTCGAAGAAGTGCGTATCAAAATGTACAACAGAACAAATTTACGACAGAACAAATATTAAACATTTTCAACATCGCACCATTTTCTAAATTTCAATATATTTCTATTAGAAACAAGCCAATCAGATGTTATAGCAACTTATGGCCCTCATATTCCAAACTATTACAAGAAAAACGTGATTGTTATCCGCTAAAAGAAACAACAGAAATAGTAGAAGGGTATACCAAAGTTACGCTACAATGTTTACTGGATCAGACAACTTCATGAATATTGAAAAGTATAAACAGATTAGAGCACAATTCAAAATTACATTTTTATTTGCAAATGAGGATGTGATAGATAAGTTCAGGGAAATGGAGATATAAGCAATTCTCCTACACAAAGACTGATATGACAAATGACCATAGCGCATTTATTTCGAGTTTCTACCTTCACGTATCCAGAAAAAATTAATTGTAATGTTTTATAGAAAAATCTACAACCATCGTCATCCTGGTATTGTCGGCCAATTAAATTTCATTTTGTAAAAAGATCAACGCAAATTATACAGGACGAAATAAATCGAATCTAAAGTAAAATAATACATTTGAATCCAACAAAAATAAGTAATATTCAAATAACGTATATCATGACTTTCACAATGGTAGACAATAAAGTATGCAATACTATAGCAAGTACAATATCTGCGATGCGTTGCTATATTTTCAACGCACAAACCTTTGACACTGCAAATATTTTGAAGGAAATTACGGATAGTATTACATAAGTTAACAAACTTATTAATACATGGGGTAAATATAATACAATATGTTTTACTTTCGATCATCCAATTTTCAGAAGAATCCATTGCCATCATTAAGACTAAAATCATCTATCAAGAACCATAAAATACTAGATCTTCGAGCTATAGAGCACATAAACAAATATAATGACGGAAACTAACCATTTATCAGTTCCCATATATGTAAGTAAGTTTCCTTTTTCTTTCCTCGTATTTCGCAAGATGATTACATATTATATTGTTGTGTATTATTATTGTATATTACCATTATTATTATATTATTTTATATTATTTTATTTTATTTTGTATATATGTGTATAATATTAGATATAATGTTAGTATTACTTTTCAAATAGACAATACGTTTCAAATAAAAATTGCCACAATTTGTAGTACTATTTAATATTTTTCTTTCACAATATGAAATAATCAGATTCTTCAAATTTGCTTAAAGCTATTTAATGCAACAATTAGAAGAAGAATTGTTAAACATAAAATATACTATGTACATCGTATTTAATTCAATAGGGATTATTTTTCAACACTTTTTAAATAAAGCTTCATTCCGACATCTTGTGTGCTCCAACATTTACCATATATGAAAATATCCCATAATTTTTTGATCCGACCTATCGTGCAGCGCAACGCTGTCGAGTGTTCCCATAGCGCTGCCGGAGAGATGTATACCTTGAAGCAGTGTACACCTCCCCGAGAATGCTACTAAGGAAAGTGGAGGATAACACCGCTGTTTCTAATTGTAATTTCGGGAGATCCACTAACATACTGAAGTACACCATCATGGAGATATTAGCCGATAAGAATCCAGCGCTACCCCGCATTCTTCTCTAGACTGTGCGGAGTATTAATGAAGATTTCCTCCACGTGAAAACAACAAAAACTAGGTCAAGTTCTTAACATTGAAACGAGTACTCGCAACTTTCGAAAGTCTACTTATAATAACTCCAATATTTGAATGAATCGATCTTCCTATAACTAGTAGACGAATGATAAAAATATATTCCGTTAATTTTTCCTAACAAACTTCAGTAAAATTGTAAGGAATTATAGACGATTAGCAAGTTTCTTTCTTTTTTTTTATTTAATTTGCATGAGAGGTCAGTGGGGTGTTTTCTTCTTAGTCTTCTGTCTATGACAGTTTTGCTCGCTTCAGCAGCCACCTGGTTTGGGTCCGTATCTATTTCTTCTATTAGTGAACCGAATGAATTTTGGAGTGGGATGTTTTGTAGCCATTGTTGCTTTTCTGTGTCTGAAGTTTTCATGACGCTTGTGCCTGGTATTATTTTACGCTTTTTGTGCGCTGTTGCTATCTTCCAGTGTTCATCTTGATGTGATAGTTCATCATCGTAGTTGTTTTCATCTTAATTTTGCATCGCTTCCATTTCTTTTGTAGCTTTATTTATGTAATATATTTCACCTTTGTTTGTTATTTTAATTGGTGGTATTTGCTGTTGCATTTTGTAGCTTTACCATTTACCAATGTTTGTTCTTTTCGTTCACCTAAATTCACTGCTTGTCGCATTTTTACACAAGCACAGTTTCTCACGTCTGTCTAGCTCGGCTGCTGAGGCAGAACTGATTAGTAAGTTTTTCAAAAATTTCATCTGACCATATTCAAACAGTAAATACAAATAAAGTAACAATTGACATATAAAACAAGATATATCAGTAATATGGTATCGGTTTAACGTGTTGAACATGATCTATGATAGAATATTTAGTAATAGATATTTAATAATACTTTTGCAATTATGTATAGGTGAGTCTCATAACATGATATCATCAAATAGCTCGTAAATTATTTGCTGTATTACGGGTCGAGGCTTTGCAAACTGCAAGAAAGGCCGGCGAAGGTATTTTATGACACATAGTTACAGTGTATTAGCAAATATGTGATCTCATCTAACGCTAAGTCAGGGGACCGCTAGGAATAATCAATAAATAATAAGTTTACAAAGACGAAACAAATGGAAATCAGAGAGCCCCCCGGATGGAGACATGCGGAGATTGACCTGTCGCTAAATCGGAAAGTCATCCTAAGAGAGTGAAACTTCATTCGAATCGAAATCGATTCGAAATCCAGTAAATGTTAGGAGATTGGAAAAAATACAAAGGATTCTGATGTGAAATAAGGGAGTTGTTGGATGCTAACGAACTTGATGCGAAATCAGGAAGCAGCAAAATGAGTTTAATTTTCGTGGACAGACCTGATTCGAAGATACTAGGTTTGAATGATTTCTTTTGGACTTTGAGGCGTGCGAACTAATCTGATTAGAAATTAGGGAGTCGCAGGAAATGTTATCACAGGCCACATAACTAATAAAAGTTGACATGATTCGAGCGATAAAGTCGTATTGCGCGAGAACGTTTAGAAAGGTTGTACTGATTGTGGGCTTGAGTGTTAGAGCTCAAAATAATTAGGTTCGAATTTATACGGGAAACGCAAATATATATATATTGTAATCAAAAGACTGTTATAAGTTTTTCTGTAGCGGATAAAAATGAATATATCTATACAGTATTGCTTGCTTGGATTTTCGGTTTGGACTGACAATGTGAAGATTAAGAGTGGTGTCGAAAAAATACCGAATAGAATTTAGGTTGTAGTGGAGAAGGCGTTAGGACTCGATAAACAAGTCAGTTCTGCTAAATAGTCAATATATTTAAAAATAAATAAATAAATAAACTGGTGATTACAGGTCGATTCGTCACTGGTATAACTCGCTCACTGTAAGTCGCACACGCACGCGTATTCGTACTCGCACTCGTATTTTAGCTCGTACCTATCTGTCCTGGTTTCGGNTCGCGTTCGACTATTTATTATTGTCGGGGGGGAAGCCAAGAAGTTCGGACGGCTTCCTACGACGGTTGGTGTAGCGGCATCCTTGTTTATGTCCGGAGGTTATTTGTTTTTCGATGTGTTTTGTGTCTTAACGGTCTTACCTCTCCGGGACATAGCAACGACATGATTCGAATTGTCCTTCAAACCATGTGCCGCCACAAGGTGCTTGCGGATTCTGCAGAGTTAACGATTAATTCGGAAAGAATCTTTGGTCTGATCTCACTATACTACCTCTAAAAAAAGGCGACGCGATATTATGCAGAGACTTTTACGACATTCTGTATACCAGGAGAATACAAAAATTTCATGGTAAAATAGAACCTGTCTTTACCATTTACCAATTAATTTCTTCTGGAAAACGGTACTCCCGGATATTTTCACATTCGGTCTTAATAACAAATATCTTCCCCATATCATTTTAGGATATTGAAATATTTATATGCGTATAAAGCACAAAATTGGTGTCCCCATTGGAAAAACCATACATAAAACGCATAATTGCTATTTCCACATTAGAATTACAACCTAATCTGCGATAACACTATTTCGCGCCCATCAATATATACATTCAATGTGTCGCGAAAAGACTCACTTATGACATTAAAAACTAGTAAATAATAAAAGTTGATTTTACATTGAATAGACTGTTATTAAGATCTATGTTGACTAGATATTTTTTAATCATCCCACTCAGCTCTTTATGAGCTATGAGCTCTTTAAATATTGTATCTTTTTTCTAATGTCCTGTGTAGTAGTTTGTTTCATAATAAATTATGAGCCCTTTATTCGAATCTACAATTTTTACCTGCTAATGTATGTAAGATTCGATAACTAATGTACACTCGTCTGTATCACTAGAACGGAAAGAGTTAAAACTCTGTGTGAGTACTCATTTTATAGCTACATCCCTCTTTTATAAACATGGCAATAAGTTTGTTTGACGCAATCACGAACTGTATCATTTAGAGTGAGGTTGAATATGGATGCGACATCAATGAGATTTAAAGAACATGCAGTGATGACGATTGTAACTGCAGAAGAAATTACACCTATGGCAATTTATCGTCGTTTACTGACAGTGTATGCAACGACATCAAGACCATAAAGCATTTGCGAAGATGTGTATGTCGGGTTCGGAATTCATCGGAGACCACATTTTTCACAATTGACGTGAAGCATTTGTATCTCACGCGTGAGCCACGCTAGATTGTATGGTTTGGGAATCTAAGAATAAACTACGTAAACTACGTAAGCGAAAAGCCGAGC
Source organism: Bombus cullumanus (assembly GCA_014737535.1). Taxonomy (NCBI): domain Eukaryota; kingdom Metazoa; phylum Arthropoda; class Insecta; order Hymenoptera; family Apidae; genus Bombus; species Bombus cullumanus. The sequence continues at coordinate 2,840,216 of JACXIX010000004.1, read as the reverse complement.
AGTCCCTTGTTCCCACCCTCTCCCCACTACTCTCTCTCACTCTCTCTCTCTCTCTCCCTCTCTCTCTTTTTCTTTCTTCCTTCTCCGCACGATCGCGTGCGAGACTCAAGGTGAATCGAATGGCAGTGGAAATGAACTGCGACGCGCGGGGAGTTTGAAGGGCAAGAACAAGGCCACGCGGAGTTCATTTTACCTCTGGAGTTCGAACCGACTAACGAAAGCAAATTAATGCATTGTCTTTGAGTCGCAAACTTGTCTTCTCATCTAGCCTCTCACATCGAAGTCCTTCATCTTCTTGTATTTGCAGAAATACTGCAATTATATCGAAGTCGTATACCTTTTCGAAATGCAAAGAAATAAACTTTTTTTCTAAGTCCTCTTTTCCTTTCCCTATTTTTCTCGATTGACAACGCGTTTCCTTTTTTTGAGCTAAGTCCTAAATTCAACTTGCAACATTCATTGAAACTCGAATATCGCTAGTACAATATTATTGCAGAATGACAACGCTCGACCAGATATCGCACGCTCAATACTTGATAGTCCTGCGAGTTTGAAATTTGAAGTCGTTCCGCATTCGCCTTATAATGCAGACTCGGTTCCTTCGGATTTCCACTCCTTTCCACAATTGAAGAGGAGTTTGAAGGGTATTCATTTCAAGTTAGACAATGAAATCAAGATACCAGTGAAGTCCTTTATCAAAAGTAGGCTGGCAAAATTCTTCATTGTGGAAATGAAAAAACTTGTCACGTGTTGGTAAAAATCGAAGTTAACGGTGATTGCATTTAAAAACTTTTTATTTCCTTTTGATAATTGCCTTTTGTTCTCGGGATACAGACGATTGTACAACATTACTTATCAGCCAACTCTGGCATAATGCTTCTTTACTATTTCAGATATTTGTTTAAAAAAAAATGTAAAAAAATTTCTGGTATGTTTGCTGCCTGTTTATCATACAATGTACGTTAAAAATAATGATGTGATGGACTCTATCAAGATGAACTATCTTAATTTGAAAGCATTGTATCTTACGCGTAAACAATCATTCAAAATATATCATTTGCAAATATAGGAGTTAATGCGGTCTATATTCAACATTGATGACTATTAGAAACCTTAGGGTAGATCTTTGCCAGTTTCGGTAATATACCCAGTATATGCCGCTTAAAGTTAAAACAGTTCACTAAATTTAGCTCCTCAATTCTCATACAAGAGGAAGGACGAGCAAATCATCGAGTATTCTAAATATGGCCTGACTTTATGGGAAAGTATTGCATAACGTACGGTGTTTGTCGAGACAGGACAGCCTGCTATAAAAGAGAAAAAAAAAATACTATTTTTTGACAGCAACGTCACAGTTTGAAATCGTTGCGGCTGCGGCAATGGTAAGTCAAAAAAGTTCAAAAAATAGTTATTTCGCATTCTCGAATATCGTAATATTTTGCCCGAAGCTTAATCGCATTTGAGAATATCGTTTCAACAGGATGTACTCGCGGATGTGAACTATACTTTATTGCACAAACACTGTTGTATTTCGTCAGAATTAATATAATTTATTTTCGATTTCACTAAATAAAAACTCTTGTTATTTCATCACACTAAATCCCCCTTTTTTCGGTTTGATTTACCTTAAATCAGTCCGACTCCGATGAAACGATTAGATACGCGATCATCGCTGTTATCTCCTCGTTGGATTTACCATCGGGAATTTTAAAGCTCCAACTCCTTCATCTTGAGTCGCGTGAATAATCGACGTGATAAAAAATCGTGGATAAACGGTCTAACAATGACTGTTACGTCCCGTTATCTGGTACGGCCACTAGCGGTGCAAACATCATAGGTCGGACCGCAATAATCCTAAGACACGGTCATAAAACTAAATATCTTTTTTTACTTTAACGTCAAGGCCCTCAATTGCTGCAACATAGAGGTCAAATCGACACATTCCTTAGGGCCATTGTTCCAGCCAATAAAAATTGGGGACGTGGGTTTTTCTACTTTTCCTGGGATTTCCACTCGTAAATAACCGATGGTGGGGCGACCAACGACCATCTCCCGTTCAGTATAAATACCGCCGTCACAGAACAGGTGTTTTTTAGTTTTCTGTTTGTTCTCTGATCAGTCACCATACTTACGTATATCTCGTACTCCGTCTTAACTTGTATACCGTCTATCGACGTATCAACTGTTATATTAAATGTTTTATCCATTAAGTTGTTGGAATAAAGTGTATATTGTAACTTGTTACATCAGTGTTATAATCAGTTCAACCACCTCTATTATCCTAAACGAAATAGGGGATCGATCATTTCATGACGTCGATGATCTTGTCGCGTAATAATTTAACAAATTATTAAAGAAGTGTCGATCTCAGAACAGGAGATCGAGCTCTTTATTTCCACACACTTATATAATGATTAATAGTAAACTTTTTATGATGTTCGAGGTTCACAACGATAGACTTTAAAGTTTTGGGTAGTTTTGAATTATGCAGACTGCAGACTGGCAGACTATCTCGAGTGATTTTGGGAGGAATATTTATATTCTTTTATTTGTTGGAGTGGGAGAAAGTCTTTGGTCGTACAGATGTACCATATGGTTGGATGTTACTCTGGACTTTGGTTGTACGGATGTATCATGTTTAGAGTGACTGGGTGTTACCCTGGCGGTGACTCATGATAAGGCGGTTGGGATTAACTATCTTATCGGAGTCAAATTTACCCTGTGACAATCTAATCGTAACGGGAATTTACGACTCCCGTTGACGCGATTTACCGCGAACGGTTGAACAGTGACATATTATTATTTTTATTGGTTTACGGAATTATAACGAACTAATTAAATTGGCCAGGATAAACACGTCAGGTAAGTATAAAATATGCAATATATGTCTTTGCATAAAAAAATTTATGTATAAATATTTGATTGTTACTTACGAAGATGTTTCACAACATCATAAACTACAATTCCTTGTTCCAGTTGACTTAACGCTCCGAAGTTATTAATGATAACTGCAACTGAGTCTCCACTCTTCAAAGATAATGCCTCGCGTAAGCGTTTGAGCATGAACGCAACTATTTCACTGCAGGATTTCAATTTCATTTTCTCATATCCAGCCTCTCCATGAATTCCCTGACCAACTTCGATTTCATCTTCTCCGAGCTCGAACATTGGAGATTGGCCTAGAAAAGATAATATACGCTGGTGTGGAAAATTAAAGCATAACTAAATTTTCGATAAAAAAAATTGTCTATATTCAAGCTATTGTAATTTCATGAAAAAAAAATCATACTACAATCCATTTCGGCTTGTAAACCTGCTCTTCGGCAATTTGAAACACAAAGCTTCCTCTTTTACAATTCTATATTTTTCAGAGATGTTTTTACCTCGTGTAATGGATACAAGTGAGTGAGAGTAGATATGCTTTTTTTCTTCACCGATTTTATAAATTCAAACAACTCTATAGAATTTGCAACATCTTATTCGAGATTCGTTTTAAGATGATTTTGTAAAAAGAAATATCCCCTTTACAATAACCTTTATTTAAAAAAAACTGATGCACCATGTTTTCACCGTTTCATGGCATTTTAAATGAAAAGTGAGCTGCGCCATCATTCGAATAATTCAAAGTACACCACGAGGAAATGTGGAAGGAAGGTAATATGTGTGTGTTTAGTGCGTGTGTATTGCACTAAATAGTGTGTATGATGCACGTATAATGATTAATTCTTCTAATCTAGATTCGCTAGATTAATTCTTAAGGGATATCTGTCCACAGCCCTCAAAGTACATCTCCCAAAGTATCACAGTATGTCTTCTCTGATTTCGTAGTCGGCCTCCAAGAATAAAAATTAAAACGTGGGTACAAGACATGCATGAGCGACGCAAAGAAGTCATAAGGCAATGGAAAGATAACACACTAAATACCTTTCAAACACATTAAATACTAAATACACGAGGCACAAATTAGACCGTGATGTATCCTGAGTTATACCAATACAGTTTTAAGGCTCAGATTGAATTGCTATTTAATTTATGGATTTACGTAAAACTACGAATATTTATACAGAATTTCAAATTCAAAGTCAAATATTCTGACTGAATCGTATTCTATTGATGATGAAATGATTGATGATGATGATGATTGATAATGAAGATGAAAAACCTCAAAGAAACCATAGATTGCAACTCAACTGTAGCGGCACATGAGCGTAAAACAGTTCAAGTGGAAATGGAAAATTCGAATCTGGGAGAGACCCACATTATTGTGCCTTTGAATACTAACGATTGTTTTGGTTTACAAGGTCTAGAGGAAAATGAACTCTGGACAGATTGTTATTGCCGTTTCTTGTAATCTTCAGCCGGAGTTAAATAAGAAGGTTAACTTTTTGTGGTAACGTCCGTCGATATAAATGTATGAACGTGCTCCCTAGGACAGAGTATTATTATCTTTTATTCGATCGGCATAATATCATTGAGCGAGCGGCGACTACAATTGGCACACAGATTTTAAATGTTACAATGACGTGTAAATAACAATATTAAAGTCATTTAAAACAATCTTTATTCGTCCTAGAAGTAATATAACTTTGATTACAATATTGTTGTATTGTGGACAAATGGCCTAAGAAATATCGGGTGAACCATAAACAATGTCACGAAAAAGCCTAAGTGCCGACGGTCCATCAATGTGTCGTCGATCCTTCAGTCGAATAGTTATGCGGAGAAAAGGCCTAGGTGATCATGGCCACAGACGGTTGCGGAACACATACATGCTGGGGCTATGAGAAAAAACAAAGGGATGCTTAAGGGAGAAAGACGAATTAACAGGCAGTCGTGAGATAAGAAGTCAGAGTATTGTCAGCGTTGTCGGAAAAAGTTGTCAGCGTTGTCGAGGAGGGTGGTCCGCGTGAAAGAAAGCGTTGGAACAATGGTGACGAGAGTTGTAAATTATATTATAAACATTTATATTAATTATGATTAATGTGTGGAATTTTTTAAAACATTCATTGGGATACAAACCGAGGATGCGTTCACAGGTCTCACAGTAGAAAACTGTTTTTTACCGCATTACTTCCTTTTGATGAACAAACAAGACACTTTTTCTTTCTCCTTTTCAGCAACTGATTTATTATATGGAGTTTCCCATCTAAACCTTGTTTCTTATCTGTTCCGGAAGGCCTGCCATACACATTGTTATTCCGAAAGTTACTTACGAGCTGACTTACTAATAATTTAACAAACGACGATACTCACATAATTACCGCATCAATACGACGCAACTGTCCAATCGGACCAATGGAAATAAAATTTATTAGATGCGTGGCTATTAGAGGACTGCTAAATATGATACAAAATATCGGCTGTTATGTCGTGTTCGATAGCCAGACCACGACCATTGTACTTCGTAAAACGGAGGACAACCGTACTTTACGACTGATTGTGCGTAACTGACTGTCGTGTCCGACGGTTGGACCACGGCATAGGGTTGTAGTAAGACGGGGGACAACACTGGTTTTGATGACTGCTCTTTCACACCTATGTCCCTCGTGTATATACTACGGCCTTCTATTTTCATCAGATGGAAAACAACAGTTCTTGAGGATTGATTCTTCGAATCTGTCCGTCGTAAGCGGCGACTAGACCATGACCCTTGGTTTTCGTCAGATAAAAGACAACAGCTATTGGTCATTTCTCACATCTGCCCGATTATTGACCGCTCAAGATGGGGGTGAAGGATAAAAGTTTCCTTCTCTTACCGAGTAGTTTATGACACTGTTGGATCTTCAAGAATTTCGGGGCCCAAACTTTAGGGTCTACATAGCAGTGTCATAAACCTATTACTTTTCAATGGTCTTGAACAGTGCACATTATCCAAATCATCTCTATCCAGATTCAGATCCGGAAATTAGACAGGTAACTTCATAATATTAATTTTATGGTTTTTTAAATACTGTTTAACTACATGGAAACTGTGTTTTGGATCATTATCCGCCTGATAAACATACTCCTTAGGCATATACTTTATTGCGAAAATCACATCATGTATTCTATAAGTCTCATACCATCTTGCGAAAAAGAAATTCCTTTAGCGATGTTTCAATCAATATTTCAGATACATAATATACAATACGGACACACAAAAAACTACCGCAACAGAACCCGGCGAGTGTCAAATGTGCAGAAAACCACCTAACAGTAAGCCCATACACAGGAAAGATAAACGAAGCAAAATGCTACAACTGTAATGGAAATCACCCAGCAAGCTATAAAGGCTGCGAAGTCAGAAAGCAACTACAACGAAAACTGTTTCCATCGCTTCGAAGCAGAATATACGGCAGCTATTCCTCACAACAAGAAATTGCAGAACCAGAGCAAACACCAAATGTACAAATCGTATTGAACACTAACCATAGAAACAACAACACCTTTGGCAGCCGAAGTTATACACAAGTAACTAACCAACACCAACCATAAAAACCAAAATCAAAACAACAACAATAACGACGCTACAGAAATCAAGGAACTGCTCAAGCAATCCATCAAAAACACTGAAATGCTAACAAAAATAATAAGTGAGCAAAATGCAATACTCAACTACAAACACAACTGTTGAGATATGTGTAATTTTCCGTGCTGGATTAGGTTATAATATATAATGTATAATATGTATAATAAGAATACTTGTATATGAGTGTCGGTGTATGGAAGTATGTGTGTGTGCGCGGCATCTCAATGGCAAATAAATATAAACAGAAGTCATCAGAAGTCGGTTAGAAGTCATGAGAAACCGTTGGAAGTCAAGAGGAGTCGTTAGAAGACGTTAGTAGCTTTTGAAAGAGTAGGTTGACAACAAGTGTGCGTGCGAGTGGGTTTTCGATGTCTAGTATAACTGTTGTGTGTGAAATAAAACAAATTATTTGTATTTCCGAATCCCTCCTATATTTTTACAACAACAAATTACAGTCACGCTGCAACTACTTACAAACATGTTAAGTAGAAAATAGAAATGGACACAGTGAAAATAGCAGCTTGGAGCTCCAATGGCCAACAAGAACGGACCCTCGAAACTAAAACATCTCTGTATAACAATAATATTGACATATTACTTGTTCCAGAAACACATTTCACACCAAAAAGCTATATGAAAATACCATAACACCATCTACGATACCAAACACCCCTCAGGCACAGGACACAGGGGGGATTATAGTCGTAATAAGAAACGATATCAAACACCACTTACATAGTGAAATTAGTCAGGAACGTGTTCAAGCAACCACCGTTAAAATACAAACTGACAGCAATTACTTCCAGATGTCAGCAGTATATACACCACCGCGACATAAAATGGCATTTCAAAAATGGGAACAGTATTATTTTCAATCCTTAGGTGACAAATACATCGCAGTGGGAGACTTCAATGCAAAGCACACGCTATAAGGCTCAGGAATTAACACACCTCGAAGTGGTCATTCCGGCTCGAGCGGCCGAGGCGAGCAGACGTGCGCGGGCAGTCGTGTGCTCAGACAAGTGCTACGAACAGTGAAAGTGAGAAGAAGTTAAAATGCAGCAGCAGATCCCTACAATAAAAATAACAAAGAAAGGAGAAAATCATTACATAAACGACAATCAAAATATTATGGATACAGAAGTAATAGAAGAACAGGAGAGACAGGACGAGTGCAGTCATGATAAAGACAGATATTACCAGGTCGAAAACTGGAAAATAGCAAAAAACAGCAAAAAACGCAAATTAATTACAAACACAAGGACCACAGGAAACTCAAACACAGAAAAACAGCGATGGCTGCAAGAAGTACCCCTAAGAAACTCCTTCAGTTCATTAATGGAGGAAATAGATGATGACCCGACAACTAAAAATAAAACGCAAACAACGCACACAACTAAACCGCCACCAATATTCGTTGAGGCACAAATTATAGACCCGCTTATTGAACTATTAAGCAATATGACTATATTGATAGTCAATAAGACGGTCGACTTACCAACAACTACCAACAGCAAAATACTGACATTCGCGGACGACACGGCTGTACTAGTCACGCACATTGATCCAGAAACAGCAGTCACATTACTACAAGAGCACATCACAAAAGTAGAAAAATGGTTACAAGATAAATAAATAAAAGCAACCCCCAGTAAATGCAACCATATTACATTTACGCTAAGAAAACGGAAACCACAAAATATCTAATTGAATGGCACGCACATAACATACAGAAGGCAGGTTAAATACCTAGGACTACACTTAGACAGACAACTTAGGTGGAAACAACATACTAAATCAATTATAGACAAAATACGGATAAAAAGAAGACAGATGTACTGGCTAACTAGTCAAAACTCTAAACTCAGCATAGAAAATAAACTAAAGATCTACAAAACGATAATAAAACCAATTTGGACGTACGGAATACCGCTATGGGAGCAGCAGCAATAAGCCACAAATAAACTAGAGTCGCTACAATCGAAGATACTAACGACGATTGTCAACGCCCCATGGTATGTCAGAAACAAGGACACACGCTAGGGCTTAAAAATACCAACGGTCAAAGAAGAAATCGGTAGGTATGCAGAAAAATACAAGGAAAGAACGGCAACACATTCAAACCAGCTGGCTGCTGAAGCGAGCAAAACTGTCATAGACAGAAGACTAAAAAGAAAACACCCCACTGACCTCACCACCGATTTCGTTAAAGCATTCCACCGATCTCGTTAAAGAAATAAAATAGTCAAACTGGAATATGGTATCCCGCTGGAGGTAGCCATCCACATGTTATATAGCAATTAAGCTAGAAAAATTTACAAAATTTATCCAGCTGGACAAATTGTAAAGTACGAATTGAATATTAAAAAGAAAAAACGTACGCCTTCGTCCGCGTAACTATTCGACTGAAGAATCGACGAAACATTGATAGGCCGCTTGACCCATTGAAATTTCACGACTTTTTCAGTCTGTCTGCACATAGGCCTTCTCGCATCTTTGTATATAGTTCATCCGATATCATCCTCCAGCCTACCTAGTTTCATTACTTTACTTCTATTATATAAAAATATGCATTTTTATGAACATCCTCAGAGTAATTATGATGTAGTTACTAATAGTGGTAAGATGGGTATGATTTAAAATAAATAAATATATAACATTTATGATAGAGAATGTAACAAAACAATTTGTTCCAATTACATCTTGTGTAAGTAATATTTGGATACTAACCAGGTATTGCACAAGCTGTTAATCCAACCGAATAAGTGGCTATATTTTGCAAAACATTATGTGCAGTTTTAGTCACTTCTTCAAGTGATAGCCCTTGTTCTGCTAACGCACCAGCTATTTTCATAACAAATATTATTCCCGTTAAACCACGCTTGCCAGCGACACCTTGCTCCTCCTTCGGTATACTACAGTCTTCATTTACAATTACTTCCGAAATCTGAAATGTTAAATAGAATAAATTACACTAAATTACAAATACAATACAATAAAATACAAATAAAATAAAGTTCAATACAATAAAAATACAATAAATTACAAATGTTAAATAGAAACAATTACGATTGTCTATTACACTAAGCAGGACAGCGAGCTTGATTTTATGTATCACTGTCGGCATCGTACCGCCTGCAAGACTGTATATTTTCTGTTACGTCCGGCGACTCTTAAACGGTGCACATAAAATTAAGCAATAATCCTAAGGAACTGTCATAAAACGAGGTTTTTTTATTTACCGTTAAAAGCCGGTGAGTTCTTTTTTTTTATTTGGAAGAATTTTTACAATCAGTTCTCATTGAGAATTATAAGTAAATTATTCTGGCGTGATACTATATCGTGTATAATAGGTGATTATCGTCTGTTTGATTCTGGCTGAATCTAATGTTTAAATCTAGAGGGTAATGTCTTTTTAGTCTACAGATCTGATCCGTCGTGTCAAGTAATTGAGTAACTAATGGTTTTTTGTGGTTGTTAACTCTTATGTTATATCTATTACTGAATTTGGATATTTCTTCTCTAACTGTGGGTATCTTAAGGTCGCGATGTATTGTTTCGTTGGTAACATACCAAGGAGCATCTATTAAGGATCTTAGAGTTTTCGATTGGAATCGATGAAGATATTTCTATGTTGGAATTACTTGCTATTTCCCATAGTTGGATCCCATAGGTCCAAACAGGTTTTGATATGGCCTTATATAGCATTGTGGTGGCGTACATGTTGTAAACTCAATTAACAAAAACGGTTCGTCCGAATAGTCAATATATTTAAAAATAATTATGCCCCTGAATACAGGCTGAATTCGTCGCCAATGTAACACACTCGATATAAGTCGCAAAGAAAGTTCGTCGGTCGTGACCTGAGAATACTGACTCTGATACTGATACTGAAACTGATACTGGTACTCGTACTCGTACTGGTTGATTGCGGTCGCGTTCGACTATTTATTACGGTCGGGGGGGAAGCCAAGAAATTCGAATTTGGCTTCCTGCGACGGTTGCGTGTAGCGGCGTCCTTGTTTATGTCCGGAGGTTACTTGTTCTCGTATTGTTTGTGTCCTAACGGTCTTGACTCTCCGGGACGAAACAACGACATGATTTGAATAGTCCTTCAAAACATGTGCCGCCACAGCATTATTTTACTCCGCACGCTTAAATTGGAAAGTATGGCAATGAGTCAGTAGAATTTATTTAATTTTGATTTAAGTTGTTTGGATTTATCTATGATGTGTCGTTTCCATGTCATTCTTCTGTCCAGAATCATGCCCAGATATCTGACTGAATCTTTGTTTGGAATTGGAATATTATTTATGGTTACCTGTGGATAGGATTGTTTTCGCAGCGTGAAGGTTGTATGACTAGATTTATTTTCATTTATTTTGAAGCGCCATTTGTGGAATCACTTTTCCATACAGTCGAGACCTCGCTGGAGAGTAGAAGGGGCAATTATCGGGTCTGAGTGGGATGCTAATAAAGTTATATCATCAGCAAATGTCGCTGTGGTTATCTGTGTTAAAGTTGGTAAATCGGCAGTGTGGATGGTGAACAGCAGAGGTCCGAGGACACTGCCTTGGGGTATGCCAGATTCTATTGGAAATGTTGCGGTTATAGCGTCTAAATATTTAATCATGAACAGCCTATTGGTTAGATATGATTTTAAAATGAAGTAGTAGGTGCGTGGTAGGATTTTCTTTAGTTTGAACAAAAGTCCTTCATGCCACACTTTGTCGAACGCCTGCGGGATGTCCAGGAATACCGTAGAGCAATATTTTTCCTTTTCTAAATCTTGCCTGATTTTGATGATCTGACATTGTTTTCAAATCCTGTAAGAGTGGAAGAAGTCGTTTCGTTAGCATCTTCTCAAATAGTTTGGACGAAGTAGGTAGAAGACTAATTGAGCGATAAGATCTAGTTTCGTGTATTGGTTTTACCAGGTTTAGGGATAAGAGCAATTAATGATATTTTCCAAGACTTAGGATAGTATTTAAAGCGAAGTATTGCATTAAAAATAGAAGTGATGAGTGCAATCCCTTTTACGGGAAGCTCCTTAATAGCTTTGTTACTTATCAGATCATGTCCCAATGCTTTCCTAGGATTTAGACGACGGATTAATTCTATGACTTCCAGAGATGAGAAAGGCTCAATAGGAGGAGACATTTGGAAGGGAGAGTGCAAGTATTCAGTTATTTCCGCTGCAATAGTGGAGGAATACGGTTTGAAAACATTAGTTAAGTGACTTGCAAACAAGTTGGCTTTTTGTATAAGGCTACGTGCCCATCCACCTTGCGGACAGCGAATTGGAGGAATTATTTGCGGAGGACAAGTGAGTTTCCTGGATGCCTTCCATAGTGAGTAGTTGGATTCAACTGTGAAAGACAGATTAGCAAGATAATTTTGAAAACTGTCATTTTTATAATTTTTAAGGATTTTAGTTAGCTTTCTTATTGCATTATTTAGTTTACGCTTGTCGTCAGATGTTCTATGACTTTGCCATACTCTTCTAAGTCTGCGTTTTTCTACGATTTTTTTATTATGTAATGGGGGTATTCGTGATCATTAACAAAACTCTTAGTAGGTGTGGAAGAACGAATCTCGTTTATTATGTTGATGTTTAAATAATTCGTGGCTGCTTCTATATCTTCATTTGTTTTTAGGGATATTGAGGCTGAGGTTGAATGATTGAATACTTCCCTAAAGAGCTGCCAGTTTGTGAGTTGGTTGTGAATAAAGCCGTTAAGTTGTTTTTCGATTATTGTTGAGTTAATTGTTGCTATGACGGGTGAATGATCTGAAGAGAGTTCCACAGAAGAGTTGATTCGGATATATCTTGGCGAGATATTTTTGGTTATAAAGAAGTCTAATAGGTCAGGTAGTTTGTTAGTGTCAGTGGGCCAGTAAGTGGGTTCATTTGTACTGAGGTAATTAAGTCTGTTGGCGTTTGTGCATTTCAAAAGGTTTTTGCCTCTTGCTGTGGTAAGTCTGCTGCCCCATTGCGTATGTTTAGCGTCATAGTCTCCTCCGGCTATGAATCTATTGCCCAGGTCTTCGAAGAAGTAATTGAAATCTTCTTTGGAAATACAATGTCCAGGAGGACAGCGTACTGCTGATGTGGTGATTGGACCATGCCAATCTTCAATCGCTACGTTTGTACCTTGAAGGTAGTCTTTCTGGAATGATGGAAGCTCATAGTGTTTTATGCTGGTCTTGATGATAATTCCGGTGCCGTCGTGGGCCTCTCCACCGGGATGTTGGGTATGGTAAAAGTTATAACCATTTATTTTCAGGTAATTTTTATTGGTGAAGTGAGTTTCAGATATAAGCATTACGTCAATTTCTTTTTGTTTTAGGAAGAGTTCTAGTTCGAGTTTGTGTTGAGCTAGACCGTTGGCATTCCAAAGAGCTATTCGTCTTGGTTTTATTTTACGTCGGAGCGTGTTAATCTGTCCACGATGATTGTAAGCAATGATAGCAAGTTATTAATTTGCTCTGTTTGTTTCGCGATTAATTTTTCAAGCCTATTGAAGTTATCAGTATTTTGTGAACTGGGAATACTATTTTGTGAAAGATCACTATGGATTTTCGGTCTGCTTTGATTTCCCTGAACTACCTGTGCATAGGAGGTTGTAGGAGTAGTGAATTTTTGTGGAATAAGTACTTGGTTCGTTGGATCCTTAGTTCTGGGTTTAGGGTACTTGTTTTTATATAAGGCCTTATAGGCTGTGCAACCTTTGTAGTTCGCAGGGTGCTCTCCTTGGCAAAGCATGCATTTCGCAGGAGTTTCTGAAGATTTAGTGCACTGATCTGTAGAGTGAAGACCTGCACATTTAACGCAGCGTAATTGTGGTTGCAATATTTCTGTGTGTGGTCGTCCCTTGGCAACTTTTACGTTGAACACTCTCTTTTTTTATAAAAGGTGCTTCAATTTTTACTACAGAGTTCATTAAACGGTTGATGTTATAGATTTATTTGTTATTTGGCTTTTGCTTTAAATCAATAAAGAATAGAAATAGCGGGATTTTTGTGATACTATGCCTTATATTGCTAATGTTGGTTACTTGGTGGCCATGATTTAAGAGTTCAAACTTCGATTCATCTAAGTTAGCTGAGTGGTGGATGTTGCGAAGTACTACACGAAAAGGTCTTTCTTGTTTCAATTGATATGTGTAGAAATTTGCGTTCAGGATGTTTAGTAACTTTGTTAGCTTTCTATATGAATCTGGATTAGCCGGCAGAATTTTTACCTTATTATTTTTTATTTTAAGTTTGTAGTCCTGTTTGTTAACATGTTTGTCCTCGATAGACTTTATCATTGTTTGAATATCGATGACATCATCAATGAAGATTGGTGAGGGAGGGAGATCTTTTTGTGTTGATTTGTTGATGTTTCAACTACGTACATAGAATCGTCTGTAGATTCTAATATGGCGAATCTGTTATATGTGCTAACATGGCTTATTGACAACTCGTTCCGGGTAGTGTTTACATTTTTTAAAACTAAATCTAGCTTGAATTTTTTGCTGTTGTTTGTGTGATTTGCAAGATGGGACAAGTTATCCCTTTGCCACGGAGGAGGTAGAACAGTGCGGTTATAGTTTTGCTCATGAGAACCTGATCGACTTACTTGGGCCATCTTTAAGCTAGTTAATTCAAATTGAAATAACTAGTCATGAGGCTATGATTTGTATTAAAGATTATGAGTGTCGGATTTTCCACGAGTAAGTTTAGTAAATACTTGGTTTATTTCTGTTTCAATTCACTTTAAACAATTATTTTATTGTAAACTTCACTGAGCACCAGACACACGTCTGCACGCGTCGGCACTCGACAACAGAATACGTGTTAACGAAGTGAAGTGTAAAAGTGAAAACAATGAACGCACCAAACAGAATAAAAAATTTCACTTTTCAACACAGCCACGTGGATACTCCTACGTGGAACACAGAAAAAGGACGGTAGTTTTATATAAAAGAAAGCACTTCATCCATTTCAATGAGCTTAAAGTATGTTCTCAAGGTCAACATTCTGAATAACTTCGTCCTATACATATATGTAACCGCAGTTCGGCCATCGTTCCCAACATATTCACAAAAAAAAATTCAATTAAATTTCGTTTCCATTACACTTCATTCTAGCATATAGATTTTTTTTTAATAATTTATTCATTTGAATTTTAGAATTTGTCCGGTAGGACATTTGGTAAAATGATATAGCTTATGGATTAATTATAGCATGTGGATGGTTACCCCCAGTGGGGCTCCATCATCGCGTTTACTATGCTACGTCCTTAGTGAAATCCGTTGGGTGTTTCTTTTTTAGTCTTCTATCTATGCTTGCTTTAATCGTTTCCACGGCCAGTCGGTTCGGGTGTGTTGTTGTTCTTGCTTTGTACCTCTCCGCGTACCTGCTTATTTCCTCTTTTATCGTTGGTATTCCCAGGTCCTTTCGAATTTCCTCGTTTCTAACGTACCATGGGGCATTTGCTATTGTTCTTAAAATTTTAGCTTGCATTTTTTCGATTTTCTTTATATGGCTCATTGCTGCTGTCCCCCATAGTGGTATTCCGTATGTCCATATTGGTTTTATGATTGTTTTGTATATTTTTACTTTGTTTTCTAGACTTAGTTTGGATTTTCGGCTTGTTAGCCAGTACATTTGTCTCCTTATATTCTGAATTTTGTCTATTACTGATTTAATGTGCTGTTTCCATGTGAGTTGTGTTTCTAAGTGGACTCCTA
>JACXIX010000004.1:2640926-2815303 GCA_014737535.1 Bombus cullumanus | reverse complement strand
AAAAAAAAAAAAAAAAAAAAGTCTTCGTAATACGGGTTCAGGTAGCCTGAGGGCCCGTTATAAATCTTAAGGTATTTTTGTTAACTAAAGTGCTTCTAACGGACGAACAGTCTTTGTCCCAATTACGGGAAATGAGGGGAAATTTATTTCCTCAGGAACAGCTTCTCCCGCTAAAAATTTTCCTTTGAGGGCGGCTAGCATCTTTTCTGACCACCGATATGAAGATTGACCAATTAGCAGCAACGTCAATTTCCCTCACCTTTCGAACGAAGGATTTCCTCGACGAATCCGAGGATCTCATGCCCTTGGACACATCCCGTATAGTTTCTCCTCCGTGGCATCATCGGGACGGAAATTCATTCTTTTTTGCGATCTCATCGATTAAAGAGTAACGTCTCTACGATCAGTGGTTATTTTCGCGTTTGCTAACAGAAGAGTCTGATTTAGATCTTGCAAGAACGTTCATCGAGCACCCCGTTGACCGCGTATTCGCTACCGACCCTGAGACCATTGTCACTAGAGTCGCGAGTGCCTAAGCGCTGTGATTAATCGTCAGAACTTTACCAGTCTCATTGTTATAATAAACTACACCTGTGTTATATTGTGCCAATGGCTAACTCTCGTGAAGATTTATTCGACGCCCGCAACCTCCAATCTTATGTCAACCCGACATATATATATCGACACACAATTAAAGAAAGCTGAACAAATATTCAAATGCCCATTAAGATTATTTTATTTCAAGCACCCAAATAACAACTGCAAAATATTCCGCTACCTATTATTAGTAAGACAAGTAATGGAGTAATGCGAAGACTAACAATATTTGGCATTTTGTACAATTACTGAACAAATCAAATATACCAAGAATCAAATAACATTTAATAGATCTATGTAGAAATCATTTTACCAGAACAACAAAAAATTAGCATAATAGACTAATAGTAGGATTATCTTACCCACAACCACAATACTTCGATAAGGTAAAAAAGTAGGATATACGTCGCCCGTAATATTCTTCTATTTAGACGCAGACGGAATCATTACAGATAACAACATTATCCTGATCATATATCACATTGACCGAAGTCTCAACCTAAAAACAATAGTATACGAAAAAACTCCTCATACAGGTTTTGCGCTTAATTAGGAAACAAATACAAAGAAAAGAGAACAAGAGTTGCTGGAGGTTCAATTAACAGTACACAAAACGGTAAATACCGAATAAATACAAATAAGAATATAAATATATAGATATATCCCTCACAAACCTTAGGCTTGGAATAATATATATATATGAAATCTCCAAAATATGAAACCAGCCTATAAGAACGACTTTAGCTATTAAGACTATAAATATAAAATATGTAATGATGTAATTCAATTTTGAAATTCAATAAAATAATAGATATTATTTAAAAAATGGTAGGCTTATAGACCTTCTAATTTCTTGTACCCGGACCGAATCCAGTTGTGAGAACTTCTTTTTATAATAATTATTCATGAATAATAATAATAAAATAATTCATTGAATTATTTTATGCATATTTTGTTATCAATTATTGTTTATTTATTATTAATAAACAGTTTCACAGAAAAGATTTCTGCCGAGGCACTCCTGCGACCTCTCCCATTCTGAAGGAGCTGTTCCTCAGGTCTGGTCATTCAGAGGGCATTCAGAGGGACCACCACTCTCAACGCTATCCCTTGGGCCGTTGTGCAAGTCTAAGGAGATCCCAGATCCTCCTCGGCGTGTCGGTCCCTATTACCACCTAGGGCGGCGCAGAGCTTCTCTTCGGCGCGGAACCCTACAAGGCTGAGATGTTCTCTCACTCTCCCACTCTGCCCGCATTTTTGCGAGCATTACTTCTTCACAATAGGAGCGGACTGTGAGCAACACCTGTTGCCCCCTCAGCATCACCTTCCACCACTGCCGAGGGATCCAAACTTTCGCCAATCGCTTGTCGCAGGACACGGCGGGGGGCCTCCCACGCTGTACAAAACTCTAGCGTGTGCTCGGCTGTGTCCTCGCCCTCTCCGCAGTGGTGACAGATGTTCGTCACCTCTCTTCCAATTTTCTGCAGGCACTCACCGAATACTCCATGCCCAGCGAACACCTGCGTCATCCGAAAAAATAACGGGAACCCTCCGTGGTTCGTTCAAACTTTCCAGTTCGGAAGGACCGATCTAACGGCCCGATGGCTCTGAATCTGACCTTCGGCGAGTAAGTCGGAGCGCCACCGCTCCTATACTTCTTGCCTAGCTTTCCCTCGAACGTCTTGGGTCGCCTACCCAGCGGGGTGGAGTCCTCGCCCGAGCCCAGGCCTCTCAGGTTTCGTACACCCCTCGGAGCGCCAAGGCCTGGAGCTGGAGCGGTAGAGACATAAGATACGGTCCGGTATCCCCTTATGATCCTGATGACAGTCATCCTATGCAGCCTCCTCAGCAAAAGCAGACTGCGACGACTCGCCATCAGATCTTCTGCCACACCGGAGCCCCGTACAGTATCCGGAAACGGACAACTCTCACATATAGTCGGCACACTCCGACCTCGGCCCCACCGATATTTGGCAGCAAACCACATAAGGCGTTGGCTGCCGCTGTCTCTTTGGGGACCAAGAGCCTGAAGTGCGTGAGGTGAGGCCCAGTTATTTCATCTGAAGCCCCACCTCGATGTCCTCTCCGTTTATATCCAAACACAGATCGGGCAGAGGAGCCCCCCTACGCCGCCTGTCATAAAATCAGATAGCCTCCGACTTGGCTGCGGACACCCTCAAGCCCAGCCTTCGTATGGCACGCACCGCGCAAGCGACGATGAGCTTATCGTGACGCAGTGTCTCGTGCCACCAACGTCCCCCGGCCAGGAACAACGTGTCGTCAGCGTTAGACGCCATGCCTGTGTCCGGTGGCATGAGACAGCGAAGCATCGCGTCGTAACTGACGATCCACACAATCGGTCCCAAAACAGAATCCTGCGGAACACCGCGCTCGACCGGTCGCCGTCGCTCTTCATCCTTGCCGGTGTACCACCTGTCGCTCAGGTAGGTAAACAAATAAGGTAAGGAGGCACCTCGAAGAATTCAAGGACCTCCACTATCCCATCCTAGGGTATGGTGTTGAACGTGTGGACTATGTCTAAGGTTTTGTTCAAATTCTAAATACATTTTTCTCAAAATTGATTGACCATCTAAGGCTGAAATGACAGATCTGTTGTATTTTACATACATTTTACTAAAATGGGGTAGATCGATTGGTCGCTCTGTTCGTCTAAAGCAAATCTAAAGGTCGGATTTTCTACACGCGTCCAAAGCGCACGCAGCATTAAGAACGGTAAAAAACCCAGCATTACTAGATTGAGAGAATAAAAATCCTCTAATAGTGGGGGATATAGTATAGTTGCTGAACTAGTGACGTCGTGACTCATACTATAAACAAATGGAGATGCAGGAACAGTATTGTAGACACAACGCGTGGAGACGTAAGACGAAATTTATGTTATATAACACATGCGACGTAGCTGTAGAATGAAGGTAATGTGACGTTATATTATTGTCAAATTAAGGGTATCGTCTGGAAACCCTGGATAAGCTCGAATCACACAATATCGCAACAAAAACGAGAGAATGCTTTTCTATTGTAACGGAAAAAATCAGTGATCTCGCAACAAGACAGTGTCACTTACGTGATTCGTTTTAAACTGTTTCTGATCCAACGCACGCGTTGTATGCACATAAGAAACCTCGCCTTAAATGCACCATAAAAGCTGACAAAGCGTTACATACGTACATAAACGTTGATGTATTAATCCTATCCATATAAAGTATATAAACTAAAATTAATCAAACAATTCAGTCTATAAATTCGTTTTCCTTTTTCTTACCTTCAGACCCTTTTGTCTCGCTTTTTCAATTGCTATTCCAAAATTAAGGCAATCTCCAGTATAATTCGGAACGACCACCAAAATACCAGCTAGAAACATATTATGCACATAAAACATTTTATAATTTAATGCGTTACATTATATAATTCCATTTAAGATTTACGATAATAATATTAATAATACACTTCTGATCATGTATGCTAAATTGTTTGAATTGAAATCAAGGAAATGACCTAACGCCTAAACTTTTAGTTAAATTTTCTAATATTTTTTTATATTTCAAAGCTTACGGAAGCAGCATGAAATTTTTTATCATCTGTTACTGGACACTCTGTATAGATAATAAAGATAGTACAAAATCTGTTGTTTAACTTTGCGGAACTAAATCGGACATTTTGTGAAGTCTCGAAATTTCCGAAATTGGGATTAAAATTTTCTAAATAAAACCAGAAATTATTATTTCCTTTCCTTTTTTGCTAGAGGTATCTAATTCATCAAGAACTAAAATTTTGACAAATTTTTTTCAGATAATCAAAGTATTTAATGGTGAAATGGTACCTATTAAAATCTAAGCAGGGATGTAATTGAATTATTATCAGTTAAGTAAAAATAAATTTGTATGTATCATCACAATACGAGATGTTTCGAAATTTCCAGTGTCCCCTCTCTAGTAATTACATATGAAATAAAGAAAAAGAAAAATTGTAAGAGGGACAGAGGTAACATAGTGAAATAGTGAAATCCACCAAACCCCGATGATTAGAAGTTCACACGTTTCAAAAATAGTACACGTAATTTAAGAGTCACGTCAGAGGAGTACGATGTGATTTCAGAACCAGCTGTTCCTCTACAATATATCTAAAAAAGTTTGTCTTTCTGAGAAGTAGATGAGTTATATTAATTCATTCTTTACTTGTATCCTGGGTGTTCCAGATCTATGATACATCGTTACACTACCAATCATTATACAAATTGATTTTTAAAATTTGATATAAGTAACTACGTGCATATGGGACCCATACGACTGTAAATACAGACCAAATTGGCTTCATTTTTTATTTTACGATCTCATTGTATCATTTCCACCAATCATATCAGAAATCAAGTCAAAATAGTCCATTATATCTAATAATATATTGTGAAGGTAAGTTTCGTAAAAATCGTAAAAAAAAACTAGTCATTTTGAAGATCTGTATTTTTCAAATACTTTAGATAAGAGGAAAATGACGACTTAACAATTTTTTTCGTATTACTTATAACATATTCCAACTTGAAACAAATATCAGATATTCAGTACAAAAGTAACTTATTTAAGGTAAATAACACAAAATGCTTAATTTTGGATTTATTCCATCCTGTTCTGTCTAAATCCAACGAAATTATAAATCTTATAACTTACTATTATTATATTGAGAAACACGGTCGATGGCATAAGAGATATGTTTTGACGGTGGTGCTGCGTATATTGAGCCTGCTACAGCTGCAGCTAACATACCATTGCCAACATAACCTAAAAGAATATGCGAAACTAATTTCATATTGTTTAATTTTACTTATACTATTATATATTCATTTAAAATTATATTATATGTACATATGTACATACATATTGCATCTACATATATATAATGAAAAACGCCTTCGTATTTTTAACAGTTAGAAAATGGTAGTGGGTAGCATTTATACCGAATATACTATATCTACACATGTACAGTGTACAGAGTTTAAAGATATTGTTGATAAAAATTATCACAGCGTAATTCTACACATTTCTACTAAAGTTAGAAGAGTATGAATACACAATCGAATACGTTAAAGGCAAAGACAATCCAGTTGCAGATAGCTTATCTAGAATTCACGCGATTCAAAAAGTAGAAACCCTTGAAGGAACAGTAGTCTTAGATTTCTTACAACATTTTAAGAAATGGAAAAAGAAATCAGGAATCCCAAAACGATTAGAAATGAAATCTAACGATCAATCTTTCTATCAATTGACTAAAACAGAATTAGAAGAATTTGACGATACAATATGGTTACGAAAAATTAATGACATATTACGAAATAACAAGAAAGTAGGTATAGGAGACAACACGTTCGCAGAATTGGAAAAGAACCAGATCAAACTTATGCTTCTATATTTCAACGATACCCGATACCCTGTCACTTTTGCATGGGATTCAATCCAAGAATTAACCGAGGAAGAGATAGAGAAAATAATTCAAAAAGATCCTAAATTTAATGAGTAGAATCGAAGGTCTTATTAAAAATTGTGACGTTTGCCAAAAATAAAAACTAGTTAGAATACGACCTAAGGAAGAACCAGTAATTTCAGACACACCTTTAAACCCCAGCGACAAAATAGCCATGGACATTATAGAACCAATGACAAAGACTAAGCGAGGAAACCAATTTATCCTTTCGATTCACGACGAGTTGACGATATACTTGATACTAGTCCCACTAAAGACGCAACAAATCCATTATTAACGCGCTATTAAATCGTTATATTTATATGTTGAATTATCGTTAGAATTTAGGGTGCGTAACAATTCTTCATTTGAATTAGCCATCGTTTTACACAACAGAGATTATATTTACACGTATAAACAAGACTTTTACAAAGTTTAACGGATAATAAGTTTAACGAACGTTATTAACAATGTTCTTGGGTTCAAACGAATCCACGGTCAACGGGGTAACTCTTTACTAAGCGTAGAATACTTTTAAAGCACAAAATACGATTGCTGAGACGCTCGGTATAAACTGCTCGATGTGTAACTTTCTAAGGCGATCGAATAACAGACTGATGAAAATTTTCCTCGCTTTACGATTGCGTTTGTTTGTAATATACTCGTTAGAAGCATCGAGAAAGTTCCAATCGCCGTTGCTAGGCAGTTTCTGCCTGGAGTTTGATTATTAATACAACGTATATCCCGTTATATTGACACCTCCGAAGCAAAATCACACGTGGCTAGGCCCGTTCTCGAGGCCGTATGCCGCCACAAACACATTTCTAGGGAGAACCATACAACCACTCCACACCTCCGTCAGGCAAAACGTCCATCCCGTGACCGTGGCTACGTTCGGCGACCAGTTGTGTCACCTCGAGCCCAATCTCACTATCACAAATCTCGAACAATTACAATCAGATTGAATAACAACAATTCCTTAATTACAGCTATGATAGAATCTAGGCTAAAGTATTAGAGAATTTTCCCAAAATTTCAAAGGAAAGGCTCCGGTTTTCCTTTCATCTCCGACATATATATTCTCTGCACCCAAGATAATTCTTACTGACCAAGGACAGAATTTTATTAGTGAGCTCATAACGAAATTTGACGAAGCTTTTAAGATTAAACATATCAAGACGACTAGCTTTCACTCTCAATCCAACGGATCATTAGAACGTACTCACGCAGTAGTTAAAGTTCTAATTCGTACTAGCCTACGGGATAACGACGATAAAGAATGGGATGAGATACTCAATTTTATATATTTAGGATATAATACAGCAGTTCACGAAGGAACAGCATTTACCCCTTTTGAATTGACGTTCGGAAGAAAAACTAATTTACCTTCCGCGATTGCAAAAACCACTAACCTAACGTATAATGATATGTTTTCTCTATGGCAAAAACAGTTGAACAAATATTTGGAGTTAGCGAGACAAACACTAAATAAGTAGTAAGAAACGATATGCTCGAGATCAAAAAAAGAAGGATCGTGCAAACTCAAACAATTTTTAAAGAAGGAAACTTTGTACTAATTCACAACGATCATAAGAAAGACAAAATGGATACCGAATGGTTAGGACCATATCGAATCCATCGAGTCAAAACACCTTATTATGAAGTAATAATTGGCAAAGTCATTAAAAAAATTCACAGTAATAGGTTAGAAACTTATTTTCCAGGACGTTCATCGTAACTACAACACTAATCTACGCTAAGCTTGGCGAAGGAATTAATGTTTTACCATTAAAGGGCAGTTGGATATTCCATGAAAAGGTTAAACAAGCATATTTATATTCCGACGTAATTAATAGGTATATAGGGACAGATATATACGATGTGTACGAAAAACTTAATCATATGAAAACGAACGTCATGTTTATCGAAAAAATATGTAAAAACAAATGTGAAGTTCATAACGAAATAGTATTTCTGAACCGACGTATAGAAAAATTAGAAATTAGCATACCAATTACGACTTTTAACACACAATTACGCACTAACTAAGAGAGGATTGTTGAATATTGTTGGATCTATATCGAAAAGTCTATTCGGAACCCTTGCCACCGATGACTTGGACCTAATAAACACTAACATTGACCAATTATTTCAGGACGGAAATGAGTTAAAAACAATAGTTGCAAATCAAACCGCGCTCATACGCAAAATTATAAAATCCAACAATATTGAACTAATCGACGAAATAAGAACAAAATTTGACGAATATAGGGTCAATAACACTAGAGAACGACTAATAACAGACTTGATAATCCAAGCCGGAAGCGCAATTTATGATCTTTACTTTCAATTCGATGAAATATTTAACGCTATAAATATGGGAAAAGCAGGGATCCTTGGCCCTCAAATCATTGATCATGTGCTGTTTATCGAGAGTTATAAAAAAGCATTAGGACATCACGTTTATAACACAGCATTAAAACCGACATACAAAAATTATCAATTCATTCTAGATGTATCAAGATTAACGGTATTCACTGCCAAGAGTAAAATTTTCTTTAAAATAATCATACCTTTGCTAACAGACTCGGCATGGGATATAATACGAGTATATCCCATATCGACTAAAATAGGACATGCATTTTTGGCACCCGTAATTGAACATCCAATATTCTTCACGCGTCAATTTGCATACATGAACGTTGACAATGAATACCTCGATAAAAATTGTAATACAAAAATAGAAATCACAATGTGCAAACAAACGCAAGCCACACGCGACAAGAGATCCGTTCACGATTGTGCGTCAGAAATCATCAATTTTAGGAGAAAAATAGATGTTTGCAAATTTGCTGTTTATAAAATCGAAGATATCACTTTCATTCCATTAACAGCTGAAAATCAATATATAGCCATACCAAGAGAGGAAATTAAAATACATGTAATTTGTGATAATACTCAGAAACAAATTAAGATAGGCAAACCTTCTATAATTCAATCTCTAGATGGACAATGTCATTTAGTATTTAACGATAGTGTAATGAAAATAGGACAATTTAAAGTCAACTTAACGTTTGAGTATAAACTTAAAACGATTCCTTTTGAAAACGACACTAAAATAAACTACTTGTTAAACAAGATTGAGAGAACGCCTAGAATCTTGTCATATTCCAAAATATCGAAATAATTTGAATCAAATGTATGATCAAATCAATCAACCAACGTATTCTCATCGAACACAATCAGTTAAATCATGGGGACTTTCATTTCTACAGATAGCAGGTTACGTTGCCTTAGAATTGACAGGGATCTATCTTCTTAACAAGATAGTATTCGATCTATTGAAAAAATGTTTACCAACGAAATTATGTATCCACTACTATGCTGTAAAACCAGAAACAACATTCAAAATATTGCGACACCCCTAAATAATTATACAGAAGTACCGCAGACACCACAGGCATCAAGAAGACTCAGAAGCATAAAATACCACGGCGAAGAAGAAATAGAGATCGAGCCAGCCAGAGTCTAATTCCACCGCTCCGTACTAAAAGAACACTAAGATTTTGGAGGACCAAGATCAATCTAACCAGGGAGGTATGTCACGACCGGCACTCTTTTAAATCCGATGGACTGATGACGGAGATAAAGAGTGGCGGCACTCGGCGACAATGTATATCGCCGAAGTGCCTAATGAGCTATCAATATCCCAACGGTCCTTCCGCCGAATGTTCGAGAAGAAGGCGCGCGTGGCAACGGTCGCGGACGCCTAACAAACGCGTGGATAGTGGGGATATTGAGGGGTGACAAAGGATCCGATCAAAAGTCAAATTGTAAGAGCTTCAGTCTTGAGAAGTCACGCATAGAGTTCGGAAGTAAATTGTAAACTAAGTGTTAGAAAAAAATAAAGTTTCTTTTTTTATTTTTCATTTTTCATCTTAAATTTCTCTTTTTTATTTTTTATTATTATTTTTTTTTTTTTTTTTTTGTTATTTTACGTGACAATGGTAACGGCACACGTGTAACCCCAAATTCTTTTACCCTGGCGTCACCTTAGGCGACCACCTCTAGATATCCTCCGAACAGTTGACACCTCACCACCCTGATAAAGAACTTCCGAGAATAATATCCCCTCCATCATTTCATCATTTAGACTCCGAATAATGACGGCCAGGCCAGTCTGAATTGTAAGCCGATACTGGAGCATTGTAATATTGGTATTCAAGGACCTTCGACTCTTGAGAAATAAAGTTTTTTATATATATCATCACGAGAATTATTTTTTACGTGATACACGCAGCACACAGCAGCCAGATGAATGAGATAAGTGACAACGAAATAATGTGGCTATTAGATAGCGGTTGTACCGATCACATAATTAACAATGTAAATTACTTTGATAAATGTATTGATCTTAAAGAACCGGTAAATATACAGGGTAGTTGGTAACTGGTGGTACAAGCGGAAAGGGGGTGATTCTACGCGAAAAAAGAAGTCGAAAATCTGGAATAAAAATTAAAAAAATATATATATTTTTTTTCGTTTTTCTACAGTGAGATCCGTTACAACGAGAAGTGATAAAGTGTACGCGTACCGAGCGAAAATTCAAAGTCGATTTTCTCGAAAACAAAACCTCAAACGAGAAATTTTTATTCTATATTTTCGACTTCTTTTTTCGCGTAGAATCACCTCCTTTCCGCTTATACCAACCACCCTGTATATTTAGGCAATAATAGATTGATAAAGGCAACAAAAGTAGGAAATGTTATAAGCTACTTTGAAGCATTTGGAAAGCGAAATAAAATAAATATGAATAAAGTGTATTATGCGAAAGAAATGTCGGCAAACTTGATTAGTTTAGGCAAATTAACGGATAATAATAATATGGTTATTTCAAAAGGAAATATTGCAAAAATAATAGATGAGAACAATAAACTTGCAGCTGTAGCGGTCAAAGAGAATGGAACATATAGAATGAAAAGTATATTGAAAGGGAAGAAGCACTTAGCAAACAGTGCCGCACGTAGTGGTATGAGTAAAAAGGAAAGATGACATAGTATGCTAGGGCATGTAAATTTTAGATACTTAAATATTTTGAGTAAAGAGCAGCTAGTGACAGGTATACCGAATAAATTTGAAAAGGAATTTTTGAAATATAGGATGTGTATAGGAAGTAAAATGCATTTACCTTTCAAAAATAATCGAACTAATGCTAGGGAGATAATGGAAATTATTCATACGGACGTATGTGGTCCCTTTAAGACTACCGGATTAAATGGAGAGAAATATTTTATCTCATTTATCGATGATTATAGTAAAATAGCTAGGATTTATTGTATAAAATCAGAAAATAAGGTCTTTGATTCTCTCGTACAGTTTGTAAATGATACCGAGAACTTAACGGGCAAGAGGTTAAAAATATTGAGATGCGATAATGGAAAAGAATACTTAAATAATCAAATTTATAAATTTGCTAGGGATAAAGGTATCAAAATAAATAATTGCCTAACCTACGTACATGAATTAAACGGGACAGCGGAAAGGTATAATAGAACAATGATGAACATGGCGCATTGCTTGTTAGCGGAAGCGAAAGTACATAAAAGGTACTGGCCGGAAATAGTATGTACAGTGGCATACTTGAAAAATCGAATACTAGCAAACACTGTAAAGAGAAAGACACCTTTTGCAATATTCTTTGGGAGAAAACCAAGTGATGAAAATCTATATCTATATGGAAGTAAGAAGGTCAGAACAAAAAAGAGTTTCTAAATGGGATAAGAAGGCAGATATGGGAATTCTGTTAGGATATAGTGAAGTAGGCTACAGAGTCCTATTAGGTAGAAAAATAACAGTAGCTAGACATGTAGAGGTCATAGAAACAGACACAAAATGTATCGGTTTTGAGGAAAATTCATTCGATGCAGTTAGCGATGATCGTAAAATTATTTATTCCACAGCATGAATAAGGAAGAGTTAGAAAGTAGAGAAGATGAAAATGATAATAGTTCTGAAAGCTTAAAGATCCCTAGGAGATCTACACGTAATAAGGGAACTCCAGTAAGGTATCCAGAAAAGGAAAACAGTAGTGAGATTCACGCAAATTATTGTAGAGTAGATATCCCTTGTACATTTGAGGAGGCGATTTGTTGTGAAAATAGTGAAGATTAGAAACAGGCTATGGATAAAGAAATAGAATGTCTCTATAAGAATAAAACTTGGAAATTGGTAGAAAGGGTAAAAGGCAAAGAAGTATTAGATGTAAAATGGGTTTACACGAGAAAATCAGATGACAGGTATAAGACAGCTAGATTAGTGGTAAGAGGATTTCAACAAAGAAACGTAGTCGATGACATATATTCTCCAGTAACGAGTAATCAAACCTTTAAGATATTGCTATCATATTGTTGTCAAAATGGATTAATCATTGAGCAAATGGATGTAGAAACTGCATTTTTAAATGGTGAAGTAAGCTCGGAGGTATATGTAAATCAACCAAAGGGATATGCAGACGAAACGAATAGAATTTGTATATTATCGAAAGCGCTTTATGGGTTAAAAGAAAGTCCGAGGGACTGGTATGAGTGTTTTGATAGGTATGTGACGAGATTAGGTTTTAAGAAGAATAACATAGAGTTGTACCTATATACTCATGGAGAGGGAGAAAATGTTGTTTATTTGCTAATATATGTAGACGATTTGTTAATCTGTAGTAAAAACAAGAAAAGGATACAAAATGTAAAGAAGTTATTATCTGATAAATTTAAAATGAAAGATTTAGGTGAAGTAAAAGAATATCTTGGAACAAATATAGAGTATGATTATATCAAAAATGAAATGAAATTAAGCCAAACGAAATACATTGAATCATTAGCAAACAAATATAAATTACAAGGTAGCAAATTGTACTGTACACCTATGGAGACTAATCTAAAAATTGAAAAAGCTGAGATAAATAGAGAGGACATTGGATACAAGAATTTAATTGGTGCATTGCTGTATATTAGTATAAATACCAGACCTAATATAAGTTATAGTGTGAATTATCTGAGTAGATTTCAAGATTGTTGTAGCGAGACACATTTTAAATATGCTTTGCGAATATTGAAATATTTGTACCAGACTAGAGATTTAAGGTTACATTATAAAAGGAATGAGAAGTGTGAAACGATAGATTGTTATGTGGACGCTGATTGGGCAGGACATCATTTAGATAGGAAATCTACTTCTGGATATGTAATTAAATTGTATGGAAATGTAATTGGTTGGAAGTCTAAAAAACAAAGGTGTGTGACAAAAGCCTCGACGTATACAGAGTATGTAACTCTATCGGAAGCGATGAGTGAATTAATGTCTATTAGAGAAATTATGAAAATCTTCAATGTAAATCTAGACGATAACCCTGTAAAAATTTATGAGGATAACTCTGGAGTGATAAGTATAGCAAAGTACGGAAATTTCACAAAAAATTCTAAACACATTGAAGTTCATTACCACTACGTTCACGAGTACTTAAAGGAAAACAAGATAAATATAATTAAAGTAAGTACAGACGAAAATACTGCGGATATTTTTACGAAGGCACTGTGTAGAGAGAAATTCGAAAGGTTTAGAATATGAATGAATGTAAACTAAGAGGAATGTAAATAAAGCAATAAGTGTTAAATTTTCTGTTAATTAATTCGACAAGCATGTAAATACGATTAAGTGTACAATATAAATGTAAGGAGGCGTGTTAGGAAGATGATACATTTACATTGTACATGTGAATGTGTGTGTAAGCGTCAGAGGATGTCCAGTTCTCAGTTGAGACAAAAGGCGATTGGAAGTCGTTAGAAGAATCTGGAAGAATTGGTTGACAACAAGCGTGCGTGCAAGTAGGTTATCGAGGTCTTCAGAGTGTAATAAATATGTATAGCTGTTGTGTGTGAAATAAAATAAACTATTTGTATTTCCGAATACCTTCTATATCTTAACAAAAATATTTATTAAACTAATATATCCTCGACATAAATATGTTAATACTTTTTTATAGGTAATACAGAGGTGAATCGACTAATGTATTAAAAAATGTATGGTCCTATAAAAGAAAATAGTGATGACCCTGAAATCTCATAAAAAAATGACTTCCAAAGAAAACATTACCTATCATTGCATGTGCTCCTCCAAATAGTGTAACTTTATCCTGTAAAGCTTTTTCACATAACCATTAATAACGGAGATATTTAGGCGTTTGTAATTGTT
This sequence comes from Bombus cullumanus, assembly GCA_014737535.1. Classification (NCBI taxonomy): domain Eukaryota; kingdom Metazoa; phylum Arthropoda; class Insecta; order Hymenoptera; family Apidae; genus Bombus; species Bombus cullumanus. The sequence continues at coordinate 2,800,990 of JACXIX010000004.1, read as the reverse complement.
TCCGATTTATATGTCCTACCCTGTATTTAAGATAACATTTAATTAACATGTTCCATATATTAAGAATATGTATCCAATATAGTATTTAAGTATTTAAGTTTCGTTAGTCTTGTAACTACATAATGTAGGAAAGTTTTTTAGAAAATTAAGGAATTCCCAAATTCTTAAAAAATTTTGTTTTTTATATTACATAATTAATAGTCCCTAAACACTTTAAAAATTTATATACGAATATACTTTTATACCGAACTGCAAATAAATTATGTTTACTGTTTCTTCCCTTGAATGAATTACAGTTTTATTTATTTATATCTTACATAAAATTCATTAAGTTATTGGATTAATGTATTTAAATGAGATTAGTAAATCCAAGTACGATATTTATTTTTATACTTGCTAGCATTTAAGAAGTATGATATAACTCAAAATAAAATTGTATTCATAATACATAATAACATGCATATGGTGTTCCGATTTTTTAAAAAATAAAGTAAGCGCATACCAGCCGCGAAAGGTTCGTGTCCACTTCCACCGCCGCATATCAGGGATACTTTATGTTTCCGTTCTTGAAGCTAAAATACAGCAAATTATTAGTAAAATTATTCATGGAAACGCCAACATATTACAGTAAAGTTATAATAACATTAGATGTTATTCGTATTAATTTGTTTCATACAGAATATTCAAGGTTATGTACGTACGTTTGGCATCAAAACGACTTTATGAGATTCTTGATACTCCAATTGCGGAAATGCAAACGATAATCCAAAAAGAGATTCCGTGACGGCATTATTAACTTCGTTAACTAAACTCTTCATAGTTCTGAATAAAATTTTCGTAGGATACACACTGAAGTAAACGCAGCTGTTCACGAAATCGTTCTTCTGCGTACTGTGAACGAAGAACATTCAAGATTAATCTTCACTCAGAGGTCAAGAGTTATCGCACACGTTGAAATCGCAATAAAGACATCAATAACCCTGAATACACACGAGCTATAGTTTACCGTGCGATCCCACTGCGATCATATGTCTGACTTTGTCATATTTAACAGGAAAACAAAGAAAAAAAAAGATCGCAGCGGGATCGCGCGATAAAATATCGCTCGTATGTATTCAAGATAATACACATGTATTATCAAAGCAATTAGATAATATCGAGTATTTCTTTACACTTTGTGTATAGTGAAACTACACCATTTCTTAATGAATCTCATTGGTACTCGAACGTCACACATACTAGCTTGCAATGGCTTATGTAATTTTCGTTTATGTTTATATATTTATGAAACGTATAATAATATCTATGAAACGTATTAAAATTGATTAATATCTTTAACTCCGATTATATATTAACTTTTGATAATCTTAGTTTTGAAAATGCTACTATATTCCATTTGAATAAGCATTAAAAGCACGTGATAATTGGGAAAATTACGAAAATTTCGTTAAGATAATGAAAATGGAAAGGTTGTGAGAAAAATTCTAAGGACAAGGTTAAAGTATTAATCTGGATGTCTTTTAATTGTATTGTCATTGATGAACTGCTTAAAACACTCTCGCTACCACGGACGACTAAAATCGCTCGCTACGATACCTTTGTTCAGATACCACAGGCAACTGAAGTCGCTCGTCACGAAAATAATCCAGTCAAATTAAGCCTAACAAAAGTGAATCCATAAACAAATTGACAATAGAAATATTTTTGGATGATATTATTCGGAACAATATTTAAAACCAAATAAACGACTTTGAAACAATTTTCCTCCGGTACTTCATAAATAAAATATCGATTAAACGAAAAATATATGACTTTTCTTATATTTCACTTTATATGTTAAAAAGCATTTGTCATCCAACAAAAGGGTTTCAATGGAAAGTTGTGTAGATCATAGAATTATCCGTAAAATGAGACCTATTACACTACGATAAGTCCAATTTGTAAGTTACAAATTAGTAAAAAGTGCCAAGAAATCCTTTTCCCTTAAATTGTTTATAACTTTAATTAAAAGTAGTATGCAGTATCGAAGGACTGTGATAAGTAAGTACTATCAGAGAGGAAATGAGAGTGCTCACGCTCATAGTTCTGGTTGTTTCACAGTACAGGTGCTGCACCATGCGGCCAAATGCTCAATTCAGCTAAAATTAGCGTATACAAGAACCTATAAAATTAGGGATCTGCCCTGTTTGGTTATAATTTAGCATGTACAAGAACCTATGTATTTAAGCTTAAAGTTAGACACAAGAACCTACTGAATTCCACGCTACAAGAAACTGTTTAACCCCTTGCCTTGTAATTTAAGTTCCAATAGCGCTAACCATAAACAGCAACAAGATCGGTCACACGTCAAACCATTTCACGGTTTGACTGAGCGTTTGGAATTGTGCAAATCGCACATGTCTTTTGATATGTAAATGCATGTGTAAGGTACAACTAATTTTATTTTGCAAGATGTTTGATAAATAATTACTACCAATTGGTCGTTGAATAAGGAAGATTTATTATCTTGAAGTAAATAATAAATCAATAACATCGACAAACCGCGTCTCTCACACGATGGAGGTTAAGGGGTTAATTGTACGGTTCTACGGAAAAGTTCATACCAACTTTTCTATCCGAGATAGACAAGTAGGAAAATGATAAATTTTTTTTATTATTATTATTTAATTTGTATTTTACAATTTGCCCAGCTGAACATTCGGTAAATTTTTCTAGCTTAATTGCAAAATAACACGTGGATGACTATCCCCAGAGGGATACCATCTTCAGGTTTGTCTATTTTATTTCTTTAGTGAGGTCAGTGGGGTGTTTTCTCTTTAGACCTCTTTTTATGAGAGTTTTGCCCGCTTCAGCAGCCAGCTAGTTTGGATATGCTGCCGTTCTTTCCTTGTATTTTTCTGAGTACCTGCCAATTTCTTCTTTGACCGTTGATATTTTTAAGTCTTTGCGTATATCCTAATGACAAAATTGCAGAATAGTGAAACTAATTGTAAGTTGCCTAAGAAAGAAAAATTAATTGTTTACTATATTTTTGTAGAGGAGAAAAGAGAAAATTCTTTTTCAAACGATCAGTGGAGTGATACAATAATTTTTATATTTTTCCGAACACCACTTAAATTTAACATTAATCCTCAGCACTTGGCATGTCAATTGTACTAGTATGAATATTTTTTCATTGTCGCATAGAACTATATATTCTTTTTCCTTAGTATGTACAATGGTGTTTGTTAAGACAAATTCAACGACATTGTATATGAGCTCATTTATTGTCGTAAAATGTTATAAATTAATCAGTTCATAAGGAATCAAGTGAGTCAGACTCACTAGCTACTGGCTATTAGATTGCAGTAAAGGCTGTAAACAAATATCGAAACCTAACCCCAAACTTCTCAAATTACCAAATATTACTGAATCATGAAAACTCACTTTAGTTGACATACTTTAGACGAATAAAAATTGTAGATGTTAAAAATATCTATGAAATAAGATGTCACGTGTTAAGATTGGCAAATTCGTCGATTCATAAATAATAAAAACTGTCAAAAATCACATTATTTTCAATTACCAACTATTGAAATTGAGAATGCGAAGTTGAAACTTTATGAAAATGTAGTTCTTGTCAGATGTATGAAAATGTGAAATTCGAACGCCTGGGATAACCGCCCGACTTTCGTCATCCTCCACTGTGAAAAGAGAAAACGTCAAAACTTAGAGGTTTTGACAAAGTGAACCATGAAAGCCTCTTACAAACAATCAAAAAACATTTCTTGGAACAAATCCATCACTTACTCAAATCATACCTAAANCAACAGAACCATTGCAGTAAAAATAAAAGATGTGTATTCTAAAGTAGAAAACATCAAGGCAGGGGTACCGCAAGGAAGCGTCTTGGGACCAATATTATACACACTCTACACGGTCGACTTACCAACAACTACCAACAGCAAAATACTGACATTCGCGGACGACACGGCTGTACTAGTCAGGCACATTAATCCAGAAACAGCAGTCACATTACTACAAGAGCATATCACAAAAATAGAAAAATGGTTACAAGATAAATAATTAAAAACAACCCCCAGTAAATGCAACCATATTACATTTACACTAAGAAACCGGAAACCACCAAATATCCAATTGAATGGCATGCACATAACACAAAGAAGGCAAGTTAAATACCTAGAACTCCACTTAGACACACAACTTACATAGGAACAACATACTAAATCAATTATAGACAACATACGAATAAAAAGAAAACAGATGTACTGGCTAACTAGTCGAAACTCTAAACTCAGCATAGAAAATAAAATAAAACTCTACAAAACGATAATAAAACCAATTTGAACGTACGGAATATCGCTATGGGCGACAGCAGCAATGAGCCACAAATAAACTAGAGTCGCCTACAATCGGAGATACTGACAACAATAGTCAACGCCCCATGGTATATCAGAAACGAGAATATACGCTAGGACTTAAAAATACCAAGGGTCAAAGAAGAAATCGGTAGGTATGCAGAAAAATACAAGGAAAGAACGCCAACACATTCAAACCAGCTGAAACGTACAAAACCTATATTGAAAAAGGACTGAAAAGAAAGCATTCCACCGATCTCGTTAAAGAAATATAATAGACAAACTATAAGATGGTAACCCGCTGGGGGTAGGCATCTACGTGTTATATAATAATAAAGTGTTGGAAAAATTTACCAAATGTCCGGCTGGACAAATTGTAAAGCGCAAATTAAATAATAAAAAAAAAGATGCTCATACAAAAATAGGACACCAAATTTCATACAATCAATTGATACGGTTGTTAATTTTCATACAATTAATCAACTTATGAAACGAGAAATTTTTAATTTGCAATAAAAGTCTTCGAGCTTATCTCAGTTTGTGCTCCGAGCTTGCACGCTATCTGGGAGAGCTATGTTTAGATATGTAAGTGTAATAAAATTTTTTCATTCAAATACTTGGGTAAAACCCAGTGATAATCATTTTCGCTTAGATGTAAAACAATTTCGTATTTTGCATTCCGTAGTGGAACTTGTTTCTTTAATTTCTAATTTCTTATAATATCGATTTCTATAGATTACAAATCAGTAAAAAGACTTTTTTTGTTATTAATGATTGTAACATGAATAACCAATCAGCATCAAATAAGACATTTTTAAATACTCGTGCATCGGCTCAAATTTAAAAAAGAATGTCTTTTTGAATACTATAAATATTTTCTAAATTATACTTATAATTAGACTGCGGATTTTTATGCAAATTCATATTTTTATGAATATAATCATAAAAATAGAGGCTAAATAGGTTTTATTTACTACATATTATAATGAAAACGAATATTAAATTTTTAATTTATTTATACATTTTTGCTTATCGTTATATAATATATTTGCATTCTGTGTAAATTTTCCATAAAATTCCGTAATCTAGTTATAACCTAAGCATATTTAACTTCTTCTTTCAATACCTAGTTCTTTACTGATCTACATTTTATACATAGCGAATGCTAACAGCGAATAGTAGAAGAGACGGAAGCAATTCTCTGGATCTTGGTTATGCAATCCCACTTTCGCATTATGGATTGTGAGATATGGAAGAAATTCTTTTAAAATATGGTGTCTTGCTTGTAAGAAAATATTGAGAGCCGGAGCATATGAGTTGGAGAGGCATACTGAAACCACAATCCATATTATAAATATAAGTCGGGAGGGATCAGAAAGCAAAACTGAATCAATTTCCTCCACCAGTCTTGAAAAAGACGTAAAATGAACAGAACCAAGATATGTTCTAAATTATAGATACTAATATGTTGTAGAACATAATCGAAGTTTTTATTCTCTTGAACATTTTGTTAAAATGACGCAAGATGTAATGCGAGATTCAAATATTGTAAATGAAAATGACACTGAAAAACTGAAATTTCAGCATTAATAAAGAATATTGCTAAGAAGATGATTACGACAGGAACATCGTACTTGTTGCAACATAAAATATTTTTGGTACTTGTCGACGCGATTACAGACATCTCAAAAATGAAAAATCTATGTATTTTAGTACAATACATAGATAAAGGAAAAATAAAAAGTTCTTATTAGAGTATTTTCGGGTGAAAGATGGCACATCTAAACATTTATATAAATGCTCCAAATATACATTAAATAAGCAAAATTCGTCCGTGGTTAATGTTATTGGCATTTGTATAGATAATGCATAGTATAACTCAATCATTCCCCGCTTAGTATAAAACAATAATGAAGTTGCTGTGTTTCCATGTATTTACTACTCAGTGCACCTCACTGCGTACAATGCATGTAATTATTTACCGACTCGCGTAAAGCAATTGTTGCATTTGATTTATTCGAATTTACTAAAAATTCGATGGGCATGGCAAGACTAAAAATGATTTAGTCAACGAGATTAAGATAGTTAGCATTGTTCGAACGTATCGAAGGAATATTGCAACAATAGGAAGCAATGTATATGTCGGATTATCATTAGAATTTAGAACACGAGACACTTCTCCGTCTGAATTAGCCATTATTTTATGGGGCAAAAATTATGTTACACGTTCACACAAGACTTTAACAAAGTTTAATAAATATAGAGTTTAACGGAAAATAAGGTTAACGGATATTATGTTTTACAATTAATAAATTTAACGATTAATATGACAAACGAATAATATGTTTTTCGAACTATTAGTTAAACGAACAATAAAATTAACGATCAATATGTCTTACGATAATTAAGTTTAACAAATAACGAACTTTACAAACACTAATAACAATGTTCTTGGGTTCAAACGAATCCACGGTCAACAGGATAACTCTTTACTATGCGCAAAATAATTTTAGGCACAAAATACGATTACTGAAACGCACGGGAAACTGCTTGATGTGTCATTACACGAATAATCAATTGAAGGAAATTTTCCTCGCCGTACAATTGCATTTGTTTGTTATATTTCCATTGCAAACATCGAGAAAGTTCCAATCGCCGTTACTAATTCTGTCTGGAGTTTGATTATTAATATAACGTGTGTCCCATTATATCGACATCACCAAAATACAATCCCATGTGGCTAGGCCCGATCTTGAGACCGTATGCCACCACAACCACATTACTAGCAAAAACCATACAACCACTCCACACCTTCGTCAGACAAAACGTCCATCCCGTGACCGTGGCTACGTTCGGCGACCAGTTGTCAACTTGAGCCCAATCTCGTTATTACAAATCTCAAACAATTACAGCTAAGATAAAATCTAGGCTAAAGTGTTAAAGGACTTTATATATTTGTATTGACAGTTATTGAAGATGAACAATGAACATGGATCTATCACTGCTATTACGATTTTTAGTAGCTTAAATTATATATAAACTAAAGTATATCTAGAACTTTTGCTTTATGCTTTACGGGTGTGCAAAAGTTTTAACACATTATTCCAGAGTTCTCAACTATCAATTCATCGTTTGCCAATGGAATACCACACAGCTTTACGAGTAGATTTAGATAGATTTAAATTTTATTAAGGTAGATATAATACACCTACATTTAGATTAAGATAAGTTCCTTTCGACAAAAACAAGTTATTTCCTCTGGAGTCAATCAATATTGGTTAGTACACAAGAGATACTATCAATAGCATAACATATAATACAACAGAAACTGCAAAACGTGAAAAGATTAAAAATTTTCGGTGTAATTGTCTGAAATTTTATCAGAATACACATAAAGGTTTAATTTAAAGACTCCCATTTAATGTGCCATTTTTTAAACTCTTTAGATTTCTTAAATCTATCTACTATTTTGTAAATTAGCAACCATAAAAATCAAGTACATTGCATTTGTGATAAATTTAAACCAAAACTGAATAAGGAAGAAACTGTAATTGCATAGAGTTTATTAACAGTGTGTTACCTTTGATTGGGTCGCAATATATTTAATATACTATTTAATATGTGAATGAGTAATCTTAACTGTTGTTGCATATGTATATAAATAAAATTGGAATAAAATAGAAATTATTTCATACTTTTTAGTGTACTTAATTTTTATAAATACAATGAAAATTATTTTTCACTTTTCAGCGCATTTCGAAATCGGTAATATTCTTTTTGGAAAAATATCGTATTCCACTTTTTTTAATGTAACGATCAATATTACAGCGTCAACGTAGAATGGCTTTTATTGTCATTAATAATGCGGTAATTTATTTATATTAATAAATAAATATAATAAATATGTCGGGTCCACATTATGGTTAGGGTTAGGAGCGTGTAATGAATCTTCACTCGAATTAGACATCGTTGTTATACAAGAGAGACAATGTTTACTGGTGCAAGTATGGTTATTACAGAATTCGACAAGTAACCGCGGTTATCGGACACTCGAGATATTAATGACAATGGTCCTAGATTCGATAACGAATCCACGGTCAACGGGATAACAAAATGTGCTTCCTTCCAAAGCCTAAGTTGTACTCAACTTGCTTGTCTACGGTACAAGTATTACTAAACTATCTCTTTGTTAGAACGTAGAGTATAGACTGATCGTAAAGACGCTACATAATTCGCTAATGAGACCTCATGAGAGAATGACTTTCCGTCACGATGATGCTGCAGAAGAAAACTATGATGGGGTGTGTCTAAGGACACGAGATCATCAGATTCGTCGAGGAAAGCCTTTGTTCGGAAAGTGAGGGAAATGGACGTTGCTGTTAATTGGTTAATTTCTATGTTGGTGGTTGAAGAAGGATGCTAACCACCCTTGAGAGAGAGTTGCTAGCAGGATGCGTCGTACGTGAGAAAAGCAGATTTCCCGTATCTTCCCGTAGCAGGTGATAGATGACAACTATAAGGCTACAACAATAATTTTTTAAGGAGAGCTATACGATTACTCCATACCTTTGTTAGGTAAAACGTTCATCCCGTGACCGCGGCTACGTTTAGCGACTGGTTATGTCACTTCGAGTCCAAGCTCATTGTCACAAATCTGAGGCAAACATAATCGGATTAAATCGTAAACAATTACTTAAATACGGCCTATGATAAGAATCTAGACTAAAGTATTGAGGTTTTCCCAAGGATTGCAAAGGAAAGGCACCGATGTCCTTTCATTTCCGACAAATATATTATCTGTTTCAGTTTTTAATTGGTATTAGTAAATAGAAAACTGTATAGACTGTACAGTTCCACATGCGAATAAAGAATAAACCAGCTGTACTCCATCTCCGACATTATACTCTGAATAGTAATAGAAAGGAATATTTCTATGATTTAATAGTGTGTCACATATCATTTCGTTATGAAAGTAGGCTTAGTTCGAAAATGAATTCGTAGAACTATGGCCGTCGTGGCCGCCGCCGGTTGGAAAGAAATGGCCGCGTTTCGTCCCGGGACTACCGGTGGACTCGTCAGTAAGGCTATGTCCGGTAGTCCCTGCCTTAGACGCAGAGGGAGTCTCGCTAGATGCGGTATTTATATTGTACCCCGTGAATTTCGACCGCTAGCGAGACAGGCAAGACTAGTTTGTCGCCGTAGTGGCCCTCTGGTGTTGGCGGTTGGTAGCTGGATCGCCCGGGAGGTGTTCCGCCGCGTTGATGCCCTCGACCTGTCGGCGTCTTGTTGTTACCGATCCGTCACAGAACCATGTCCCCTGTGACTGAAGCACGAGTTGAAGCCTATATTGAGAGACCCAACTGCTGAATAATTTGCTTATGCAGAGCAAATTATTGAAGCAACACCCACCTAGACTGCACTGAACGCAGTACATAAAAGGAATTAATAATGAATATTTAGAAGATTATTTATTTATGCTGATGAAAGAATATACAATGCCCAAGTATATCTATATGAAGACGAACAATAAAAGACGGATGTGTGGCGGCACCCGTCACGGAACTTTCTTTCGGCTTCGCGATACAAAACGTTAGGCCGCCAAAGCGCAACATTGACGTGCCCAAGGTACAACCGATATCCCTATGCTCTTTCCGCCGAATCCTCGGAAGAACACATATGCGGCAACCGCCGCGACACATCAAATAAACGCGTTCTAGTGGGGCTATCAATGGGCATCTAAGGGAAGAAGCCGTTTGTTCTCTCGAAAAAGATTCATTCGGTTCCCAGTTGCGAAATGCGTAACGTCTCTCGTGCGAAACTAAACCACCAATCGTTAACCGCTATTTTGTTAATCACTCTTGTTAAACGTTAATAAAAATACGTGTTATTAAACATATTCGAGTGTTCACTCACTATCAATCACAACACACATATCCACCTCAAATGCTATGCCGGAATGTGTTCCTTAATAGCATTCGAAATCTTAATATTCGTCAGAAAAATGTATTTAAATCAATATTCACAGTAATTAAGAGAAATATTAATAATGATGAAAATACAACAAAAATGTTGCTTTTTATTATCGGAGGAGCTGGTAGCAGCCAGTCGTTAATTCTAAAATTACTTGTTGAGTATGTTAAACGCTGTTATAATCCTACAGTTGGTGCGATAATAAAACGGTCTTCCATAGAAGTAATTTATTGACTGTTGCCATCCAAATATTCTTTTCATTCCTTTATTTATATTTTCTCTTTATCCACTTAAAAAGGCGCTGTTATAACCTATCAGCAGATGACAGGACAAAGGATTAAACAGGAGAAAACCAAAGTAGCGTAATATGATATAATTGATTGTTGATAATATTATCAATGGTATCTTACGAGAATCAGCAAAAAATTAATGTATAACTGCAAGAATTCAAGACCAACGGAAAACTACTTTGTGGCATAGATGTACTTCTCAATTTACCAAATGTCCAGATAGACAAATTGAAAAGTACAAATTAAATAATAAAAATAAAAGAGAGAGAAGGATGTACTTTTCTTTGACGACATGCAACTACCCTACTAACTGTAAAGAAACAGCTGAAGTCTACTTCCTACAACCAATGTGTAGAAAAACGATCCAAGTATACCTGAAACGAGGAATTCGTAATAAAGCGACAAGTTTGTTTTACAGAACGGACAAAATCCGCTTCCAGAGGCAATTTTGTAAACAAAGTGCCCAAATCAGTCACTTTCAACGTTTGTGGAGAAACGATCAGCCACAATAAAATAATAATGATATATGTGAATAATAGATCATTTTTAATGGCAATAGTTAAGAACGAAAGGATTGACGGAATTAATTGGTGGACTGCGCCTACAAAATGTAAGAGGTTTCATCCCGATAGCATAAACCAGCTAAACCTACTAATCGATGAACATACACAGGGTGTTCGACTATAGGTGTAAAAAAAATACAAGAGGTAACTCTTGAAGCTAAAATAAAATGAAAATCAAGAATAAAAAGATTGCGTTTTCGGCTTTGTTTTTTAGTTATTGATAATTAAAGATCCTCGAACAAACCTCCTTACACGAACGAAAGTAAGTCAGCCTGAGCAGCAGAGTACACACCGATCCTCAAATTGAATGATACATGGGCTGCAGCAAGAAGAATTATTGTGGTATTTGGAAACGTAAGCCATCCTGCACGACAATTCGTAAGGAAAATTACAGATTAAACATTACACCCACCTACTCATTGAAATCCATAACAGCATATCGAAAACCGCCTCATATAATTTCCTCTAATCCTTTGCCTCCATAAATAATTAACAAATGAAAACACATATGAACAACATTTACACAAATCTACACGCGCCGCGATTGTCCCCTCCGCGGGTGTCCACAGAGAAATCGTAACAAAAATAACAATCATTTTATATTACGGTAAATGTTAATATAACCTCTGTTTTCTTGCAGACAAAGTACACAATAAGCAGTGTACACACTACACACCAAAATCATTTGCATTGGAACTAAATAAAAAAGATTAACAAAATAACAAATAATAACAAAATAAAGAAAATAAAGAAGTTAAAAAAACTAAAAATAAAAAGGACCAAAGAGATCTACACTGGAGTAACTTAAATCTATACTAAAACAACAATTAACTCTAACTTTATGTTTATGTTAAAGGTTCTCCTAAAGTATCTCTCTGGCTTCCGAAATGATTCTGTTCTTTCAGAGCTGCTTTACCCTCTTACCAAATTTCTAAAATCGCTAAAACATGTTGCGTAACAAGATAGTAGTGGAGAGTTCATTCAGAAAAAGAATTTATGATATTCTTCGCCAACGCTTTCATTTCCTTTGTATAATTTTTTCTGTTTGTGTTATGTGCGCGCCATTCAATTGGATATTTGATGGTTTCCGTTTTCTTAGCGTAAATGTAATATGGTTGCATTTACTGAGGTTTGCTTTTATTTGTTTATCTTGTAACCATTTTTCTATTTTTGTGATATGCTCTTGTAGTAATGTGACTGCNTGTTTCTGGATTAATGTGCCTGACTAGTACAGCCGTGTCGTCCGCGAATGTCAGTATTTTGCTGTTGGTAGTTGTTGGTAAGTCGACCGTGTAGAGTGTGTATAATATTGGTCCCAAGACGCTTCCTTGCGGTACCCCTGCCTTGATGTTTTCTACTTTAGAATACACATCTTTTATTTTTACTGCAATGGTTCTGTTGCTTAGGTATGATTTGAGTAAGTGATGGATTTGTTCCGGGAAATGTTTTTTGATTGTTTGTAAGAGGTTTTCATGGTTCACTTCGTCAAATGCTTTCTCAATGTCCATGAAGAGGCCTGTACAGTTTCTGTTTCTTTTCTATTGTTCGTAAAATTTCGTTGACGATCCTGCGCATTTGCTCTATCGTGGAGTATTTGTTTCTGAATCCAAATTGGTGATCTGGTATTAATTTTTCTCTATTGTTGATTTTAAGCAGTCGTATATTGTATTCTCTAGTATTTTGGAAAACACAGGAAGTAGTGATATTGGTCTGTAAGATGCAGTTTGGTGTGGGTCTTTGCCTGGCATAGGTAACATTATTATCTGTGCTAGTAGCTTCCATAGATTAGGAAAGTATTGGATTCTTAAAATTGCATTGAATATTATTGTGATTAAACGTATTGCTTGTGGGAAGAAGATTTTTCAAGATTTTACCATTGATTAGGTCGATTCCTTGTGCTTTATTGTTTTTTGTTTTCTCGATTATGATTCTAATTTCTTGTGGTGTTGTATTAGGTATGGTGTAGTGCTTGCTAGTTGGGGTACTATTTTGCGAATCTTAAACTGAATGACATTTGGTTTTACTGTTGTTAATATTATATGGAGTAAATGTGCTACAAAGGTGGTTGGAGAATTCTGCAGTTTGCTCTTCGTTGCTTCTGGCCCGTATTGTCTGCTTTTCTGATTGCTGGGATTAGTTTTATTGGCTTCTTTATTTTGTTCGTGACTTTCCATAGAGAGTAGTTGGCATTCCCCTGTGCAGAGAGTGTTTATGAATTTTGAGAATTCGTTATTATTATGATCTTTTATTTTACTTTTTATTTCCTTTGCGAGTTTGTTTAGATATTTTTTGTTTTCGCCTGTTCTATGCTTTTGCCATTTTGCTTTCGCTTTTCTTTTTTCTCTGATTTTGTCTAAGATGTCTGTTGGAATTATTTTTGTTTGCCTACACTCAAGCTAAGCTCAAGACTGAGTATTATTTTTAATTTTTTTTGCGTATAGTCCTTTTATAACTGCAAAATCAAACAAGACAGGAATTTTGTTTAGATCTGTCGGCCAGTATGTTGGCCTTATCCAATATGTTGGACAATATGTTGAGATTACTAGTTCTAATATACTTTTCTAGTGTTCCACTTCGAGGTGTGTTAATTCTTGAGCCTCATAGCGTGTGCTTTGCATTGAAGTCTCCCACTGCTATGTACTTGTCACCTAAGGATTGAAAATACTGTTCTCATTTTTAAAATGCCATTTTATGTCGCGGTGGTGTATATACTGCTTACATCTGGAAGTAATTGCTGTTAGTTTGTATTTTAACGGTGGTTGCTTGAACACGTTCCTGACTAATTTCACTATGTAAGTGGTGTTTGATATCGTTTCTTATTATGACTATAATCCCCCCTGTGTCCTGTGCCTGAGGGGTGTTTGGTATCGTAGATGGTGTAATATGGTATTTTCATATAGCTTTTTGGTGTGATATGTGTTTCTGAAACAAGTAATATGTCAATATTATTGTTATACAGAGATGTTTTCGAGGGTCCGTTGTTGTAGGCCATTGGAGTTCCAAGCTGCTATTTTCATTGTGTCCATTTCTATTTTCTACTTAACATGTTTGTAAGTAGTTGCAGCGTGACTGTAATTTGTTGTGTTTGTTGTCTGAGTATTGCATTTTGCTCACTTATTATTTTTGTTAGCATTTCAGTGTTTTTGATGGATTGCTTGAGCAGTTCCTTGATTTCTGTAGCGTCGTTATTGTTGTGGTTTTGATTTTGGTTGTTTATGGGTATTGTTGGTTAGTTACTTGTGCATAACTTCGGCTGCCAAAAGTGTTGTTGTTTCTATGGTTAGTGTTAAATACGATTTGTACATTTGGTGTTTGCTCTGGTTCTGCAATTTCTTGTTGTGAGGAATAGCTGCCGTATGTTCTGCTTCGAAGCGATGGAAATAGTTTTCGTTGTAGTTGTTTTCTGACTTCGCAGCCTTTATAGCTTGCTGAATGGTTTCCATTACATTTATAGCCATTTAACTTCGTTTATCTTTCCTGTGTATGGGCAGTTTGTTGTTAGGTGGTTTTCTGAACATTTGACACACGCTGGGTTTCTGTTGTAGTATTTTTTTGTGTGTCCATATTGTTGACACCGTAATAATCTAAGTGATTACAAATTACTATTGATGTATGATGTTGGATGTTCAAATTTTGTAAATATTGCTTGGGAAAACTATTTATCTTTTAACTAATTCTCTCTGATAAAAAATGTGAAAAAATATCTGTTTTTTCAAGTAAAGAGTTCTGTTACGACCGTTCGCGGAGAGACGCGATCGCGAGGAAAGCGAGAGGCGTAAATTCTTGCTACGATTTTGATAATCGACGCCACGAATTAGTCGTTCCCCTGTGCAGTTAAGATAACAGAGGTGGTTAAATGAGGTTAACACTGAATTAACAGGTTAACAAAAAATGATATATTTTACAATAAATAAAATAATACAAAGAGCACGTCACAAATTATTGAACGATTATACAGTTAATTTGATGTAGGAATTCGACTCGACTTTACAATATTTATTGATATAGTTGATAGATTAGGCGACTAAGATTTTGTTCGTTAGATTCTTTTAGCGCATTCCGTTCGGATCCTCAATCGATACTGATTGCCCTTCGATGGTCCCTTTGTGTTCTTTGGGAGACGACCCCCACTATGCTCGGGTCACGCCACCGATCACGCCATGATCACGCGTGTTACCTTATGTGCGTAGTTAAAATAACGGACCGAATCGAAGGTTCTGGAACTCGCTCTCTTTGCTGCTAGCCGATACATTGTATATTTGTCGGGCTGATTGAGACGATCCGTCTGTGACACTATCGTGCCACGAGCGATGGTTAAGAATGCGGCCTATGGAAAGCCTCGTTGCGTAACAAGTTTTAAATGCAGTTTATTACATAAGACTTTTACTGAAATTCCCTAGATACCGTGTCAGTCTCCGATAGATAGTTTTTAAAATAATACCGATAAATTTATATACGGTTATTTATTTATCTGGCCGCCTTTGTTACAATACCAGCATGTCATCTATTATATCTAAAGCTTGTTATAATTCATAAATTAAATGAAAAAGTGTGTGGGTAAGAATCACTCATATGCAAAGCAATTTTGAAAAGGAATATCTCACTAAAATATGCGTAGACATAGAAAAAGCATATGATACAATATAGAGACTAAGAACTATCGAAATATTAACGAACTAAAAATAAAAAACCATATAATTGCCTTAATAAGAATTTTTTTAATTATATTACATTTTTTAATGTAGCTACCAATTTTACAGGTCCAACTTAACACGATTTTCATTGTCATTAGGAAGACGGTAATTTATTTCTATGTATTTATTTCAATTATTGTTACTGTTGCTATAAAAATTATTAATTTGTATTAATAAATAAAAAATTATGTGACCTGTTCAGCCCCGCATGCGAATGAGGAATAAATCAGCTGTACTGTGCCACCAATGTTATGTTTTGAACAGTTTGTTCGGAATTTTAAGTGACCATCCGTTTATGGCTCGGACAGCATCTATGCCTTCTTTGGGAAATTCCATGGTACCTGTCTTCCCTGAGCTGATGACTCCGAGGTCAGGGAAAAACCCCCAGTAAACCCCAGGGAAAACACTCGGTCGGGGAGGCACGATGGACGGATGAGACTCAACGGTTGGTGGGGAGAATCAGCGACATACTAAGTTAGTCATCATCAGAGCGTCGTACCGTGCGGGTGAAATACTTCAATCTCAACAAGACGTTATCACCGTCGTGTCCATAACATCAAACTTTGCTGTTATATAACAAGTGCAAATAAGGTGCTAAATTACACTAACACTCGATCTATTAAACTTCCTCTACCTTGAGCGTTAAGTCATTCAAGGTACGCGATATCGACCGATCGGTTTGACCTGACCGGTAGCTCTTTAGTTGATAATTCGCAACACAATTTACAAAGTAGACTTATGTGCAAAAACGAATCAACAAAAAAATATTTCCTGCAACGGAAACATGAATTCAAGCCTATATTGACAAACGCAACTATTGCTCATGTAAAACAAATTATTAAAGCAGATCTCACCCATGCTACTACTTTGAATATAGTACACAAAGAAAGAACTAATAATGATTTATGCCGATGGAAGAAATTACGATAACCAAGTAGATATATATGAAGACCAATAGCAAAAGGCGGTTGCAATGACGAAAAATGTAATCCTTAATAGCATTCGAAGCCTTAATATTCAACAGAAAGATCAACTTAAATCAAGTTCCGCAGTAATTGAAAAAATATAAAAAATGATGACAATACGGAAAAGACATCGTTTCTTACCAGCGGTGGACTAGAGCAATGGCAAGTCGTTTATTTTGATATTACTCATTGAAAATACTTAACCTTACTAACCCTACAGTAGCTGCAACAATAGAAACGTCGTTCATTAAGGAAGCGTTGTCAGCCGTTAAATATTCGAGAAATATTTGCATTCCGTTTTCTGCTTGCCCATTGAGAAAAGGAGGAAGGTACTGCTACAATCTATCAGCCAATGACAAGACAAGGACTTAAACAGGAGAGACGAAAGTAGCATCATATAAGGTGGTTGATTATTGATAAGATCGTCAGATATCAATTGTCCCTTACGAGAATTTGTGAATAATCCATTTAAGACTGCAAGCACTCAGGATCAATGGAAAACTATTTCATGGCATAGATGTATAATACTTCTCTCTGGTGACATCATGCAACTACCCTAAAAGGAAGTTGGTGTTTTGTACAACCACAATGTGTACTACAGAGATTAATTTATGGCGCCAGTTTTAATGCTGCAAATTCATCATTAATATGAGACAAGAAGATGATACACAGTTTATTGGCCTATTAAATATGAACTTTCGCACGTTCGCGGGGAGACGCGATCTCGAAGAAACGCGCCAACGGGAGTCGTAAATTCCCGTTACGACTGACTAATCGACGCCACAAATTGTTCGATCCCTTATTTCTTGTGGGATAATAAGAGTGGTTAATTGAATATAACGCTGCGATTAACAGATTATGATACATTTGAACGGTGTAATACAAGAATAAATGTTTGATAAAAGAACTACGAGTGAGTACGACCTGAGACTCCGTTCGTGTTGCCGTGTATGATGATGTATTCTTTCGACTGACTGTATTCGACTTGTTGACTTCTTGAGGTTCCTTGACTCGAGATGTTATAGACTACGCTTCGCTCCTATGTTGTTATGGAAGAAAGCTTGGTGTGGGTGTGACTTTTGAACGAAGGACGCGGATTCGTTGTTCACACTTTTCGTCAGGGAAGTGAGGGTAACGATCCGCGATGCAGATTGGTTATGACCCACGTTAATGAAAAAAGGTATGAGAAAGCCTCCTAACAACGTGGATCGGAGGTGACCTTGTTCCTGGGAAAAACCAGCTTCTTTTGGTAGACATATGTTCGTTTTTCCCATTAAGTAACTACCCGCTTTTTCCGTGATTTTTAAGACCGGCTAATAAACCCAAGTACTTTTCCAAAACCCAGCCGTAAACCGAAAACACTTATAGGATTAGCAAATCTTTCAGGACAAACAGTTTGACTGGCAAACATATGTAGAAACAATGAAGTTAAAAGTTAACGTATTATGGTGGATCCTTGGGTTTATTGAGGGTCGGGATGACTGTAGGTGGGCCGTTGGCTGCCAGGTAACGAGGGATGGAGTGCAGATGTCTCATCCGACGTAACAAAATAACTTACGGTTTGCTGTAGTAACAACTCTTCTAATAGAAATACTAGGCGAACAGAGAAGAGTTCCTCTAGCTGGAGAGTTTGAGAAGGACGCAGCAGTAAGGATATTACCGACAGTAAAATTAATGGATGAATATAACATAAAAATGATTGATAAATTAACGAAATTAATTCATATGTACATTATTAATTCATTACACAAATCTTGGGAAGTAACTACATATGGAGAAAGACCACTAGAAAACGTTATTGCTAAAAATATAAATAACAGTAGAGGATTCTTGTATACAATAACGTAAACTGAGCGATCATAAGAGAGACAAAACATGCCAATTTTTGTATGGTTTAATAAAGGACGCAATAGGAATTTTAAAGAAATTTACATAGCCAACTCTTTGAAGAGATCAGCTGAAAGAGGGAAAATTGTCGGACTCAGTACTTATAAAATTTTACGATGAATCCATTGGAAGCAGATTCAAAGATATCGATAGCTAGATTCCGATATCTCCAGTAGTAATAACATTTTAGGTGACGAAAGCTAATGATCAGCTCGCTCTCGAGTGTCGTAGCGTGCAGACGTGTGTCTGGTGCTCTATGAAGTTCCCAATACAACACGTGACACCCATCCGACCAAAGTGCATCGAAACAGTCTTATCCTAGTGCCTTCAAAACTTACAAAATTCAAACGATCCTAATCTTTGTCCCGAATTATAGCCTCTCGACTAGTTACTTCAATTGAACTAACCAGTTCGATGATGGCCCAAAAATCGCGACCAGGCTCTCTTGAGCAAGACTACAACCGCACCGCTCTACCTCTCCCGTGGCAGAAGGACGACAACGATTTTAATATCGCCAAAAAACGTAAGCGAGAACCAGTCAAAACAAAATCAATCAATAACCAAAATCAAGCATCAACAAACCACGTAAATACTCACAATAGATTCTCAATACTAGAATCTACAGACGATTCTATGGATGTAGTTGAAACTCCAAAAAATCAACACACACAAAGAAACCCTCCTCCCCCACCAATATTCATTGATGACGTCATCGAAATTCAAACGATGACAAAGTCCATTGAAAACGAAATCAACAAGCAAGAATACAAATTAAAAATAAATAATAACCAGGTTAAAATTCTGCCGGTCAACCCAGACTTATACACGAAGATAATAAAACTACTAAAGTCCATGAATGCTAACTTCCATACTTATCAACTCAAGCAAGAAAGACCCTTCCGAGTGGTTTTATGCAACATTCACCACTCATCAAACTTAGATGAATTAAAATTCGAACTTTTAAGTCACGGCCATGAGGATATCAATGTCAGTAACATAAGGCATAGAATCTCGAAAAATCCGTTATCCTCATTTTTCATTGATATAAAACAAAAGCCAAATAATAAGGAAATTTATAACATCAACCGTCTAATGAACTCTATAGTTAAATTCGAACCACCTTTTGTTAAAAAAGAGATAGTGCAATGTAAAAGGTGCCAAAGGTACGGTCACACGCAGAAATACTGCAATCATACCTTCCGTTGCGTTAAATGTGCAGGTATCCATTCCACTGACCAGTGCACCAAATCACCCGAAACCCCAGCAAAGTGTATCCACTGTCAAGGCGACCATCCTCCCAACTATAAAGGCTGCCTAGCCTACAAAACCTTATATATAAACAAATATCCTAAACCCAGAGCTGTAGATACAAGCAAACAAATACCCTNGTCCTCCTAAACTCACCACCACTTCAATCTCCTATGCCCAAGCAGTTCAAGGAATTCAAAATATCCCGAATATCCATAGGGACCATTCTCATAACAGTGTCCCCAATCCACAAAATACAGACAACGTCTCTAGACTCGAAAAATTAATTGAAAAGCAATCCGAGCAAATAAACAACTTACTGTCGCTACTAACAGTCATCATGGATAAAATTATACGCCCCGACGTAAAATAAAACCAAGACGAATAGCTCTTTGGAATGCCAACGGTCTAGCTCAACACAAAATCGAACTAGAACTCTTCCTCAAACAGCAGCAAATCGACGTAATACTCGTATCGGAAACCCACTTCACCGACAAAAACTATCTGAAAATAAACGGCTATAAATTCTACCATACCCAACATCCCAGCGGAAAGGTCCACGGCGGTACCGGAATCATAATCAAATCCAGCATCAAGCACTACGAACTTCCATCATTCCAGAAAGACTACCTCCAAGCAACAAACGTAGCAATAGAAGACTGTCATGGTACAATCACCACTTCAGCAGTATATTGCCCTCCTAGACACCCATCACCAAAGAAAACTCCGACTAATTCCTCGAAGACCTGGGCAATAGATTCATAGCCGGAGGAGACTTTAACGCTAAACATACGCAATGGGGCAGCAGACTTACCACAGCAAGAGGCAAAAACCTTTTGAAATGCACAAACGCCAACAGACTTAATTACCTCAGTACAAATGAACCCACTTACTGGCCCACTGACACTAACAAACTACTTGACCTATTAGACTTCTTTATAACCAAAAATATCTCGCCAAGATATATCCAAATCAACTCTTCTGTGGAACTCTCTTCAGATCATTCACCCGTCATAGTAACAATTAACTCAACAATAATCGAAAAACAACTTAACGGCTTTATTCACAACCAACTCACAAACTGGCAGCTCTTTAGGGTGTATTCAATCATTCAACCTCAGCCTCAATATCCCTAAAAACAAATGAAGATATAGAAGCAGCCACGGATTAATTAAACTGCAGGATAATAAACGCCAACCGCTCCTCCACACCTACTATAACTTCTGTCAACAAACGTGAATATTCCCATTATATATTAAAAAAAATAGCAGAAAAACGTAGACTAAGAAGAGTATGGCAGACTCATAGAACCCCAGATGACAAACGCAAACTCAACAACGCAACCAGAAAATTATCCAAAATCATCAAGAATTACAAAAACGACTGTTTCCAAAAATATCTCGCCAATTTTTCCCCCAAAGCCGACACCAACTACTCACTATGGAAGGCTTCCAGGAAACTCACGCGCCCCCCGCAAATAATCCCTCCATTCCGCCGTCCGCAAGGTGGATGGGCGCGTAGCCCTATAGAAAAAGCCAACCTATTTGCCAAATACTTGTCTGACGTATTTAAACCCCACTCCTCCAAATCTGCCGCGGATATTTCCGAACACCTGCACTCTCCCTTCCAAATGTCTCCTCCTATTAAACTCTTTACAGCTACAGAAA
This sequence comes from Bombus cullumanus, assembly GCA_014737535.1. Classification (NCBI taxonomy): domain Eukaryota; kingdom Metazoa; phylum Arthropoda; class Insecta; order Hymenoptera; family Apidae; genus Bombus; species Bombus cullumanus. The sequence continues at coordinate 2,779,348 of JACXIX010000004.1, read as the reverse complement.
TCAAAGATACAATCAATCACCTAAATCCCAGGAAAGCAGCGGGACAGGACCTTATATGCAATAAAGTAATCAAGGAACTTCCCATAAAAGGGATTGCACTAATCACCTCGATTTTTAATGCAATTCTTCGCCTTGAATACTTTCCCAAGGCATGGAAAATTTCACTGATTACCCTCATCCCTAAACCCGGTAAACCAGTAGTACATGAAACTAGCTCCTATCGCCCAATTAGCTTCCTACCTACCTTGTCAAAATTATTCGATAAGATGTTAACGAATTGACTCCTCCCCCTCCTTGAGGATTTAAAAACACTCCCAGATCATCAATTCGGTTTTCGTAAACAACACTCAACAGTTGAGCAAATCCATCGCATAAAGCACATTATCAGCCAAACCCTTGAAAAGAAAAAGTATTGCTCAGCGGTATTCCTAGACATCCAACAGGCATTCGACAAAGTATGGCACGAAGGCCTACTTTACAAACTTAAAAAAATCCTACCACACAACTACTGCTCCCTCCTCAAGTCCTACCTATCCAACAGACAATTCATGGTTAAATACTCAGACACCACTACTACAACATTCCCAATAGAAGCTGGCATACCCCAAGGTAGTGTCCTCGGACTCCTGCTATTCTTCATCTACACTGCCGATCTTCCAACATCAACAGAGATAACAATAGCTACATTTGCTGACGACACAGCGTTACTAGTTTCCAGCGCAGACCCAATAATTGCCTCATCCACACTCCAGCGTTGCCTCGACTCGATGGAAAAGTGGTTCCATAAATGGGGCTTCAAAATTAATGAAAAAAAAATCCACACAGGTACCTTCACGCTCCGAAAACAAACCTGCCGCCAGGTCACCATCAACAATACCACAATCCCCAGCAAGGACACAGTCAAATACCCGGGTATGACCCTGGACAGGAAATTAACCTGACAAAACCATATCACAGATAAAACGAAGCAACTTAAGGACAGACTTAAAAAATTTTTTGGCTCACTGGCCGACGCTCCAACCTAAGCACACAGAACAAAATTACCCTCTACAAGACCGTAATAAAACCTGTCTGGACCTACGGTATCCAACTATGGGGAACAGCAAGCAATTCCAACATTGAAATATTTCAACGCTTTCAATCGAAAACGCTAAGATCCCTATTAAATGCAACCTGGTACGTCACCAACGAAGCAATACACCGAGACCTCAAGATACCCACAGTCATAGATGAAATAGCAAAATATAGCTACAAATACAACAATAGAATCACCAATCATCGAAACCCCCTTATTACTGTATTACTCGATACGTTGGATCAAATCCGCAGGCTAAAGAGAAACTACCCGCTAGACCTAAGCTCTAGACTTAATTAGATATCTATATTAAATACCTACTTAATCAAATTTTACTTTTGAATTATACATATCTATAATAAGCTCTAACTCATTATAAATAATTAACCATGTCATTGTACCACGCCAGAAAAAAATTGCTAAAAATTCTCAATGTGAGAATTGATTGTAAATTTTAATAAATAAAAAAAAACGTGTGTATGTGACGTCAGTCCATATTAGAGGCCGGATATTTGCAGATTCCCGCCGCGTACCCTCAATTAGGGACCCACCATAAACTTAAATCTTTAGTTTAATGTTTTCTTAAGTGTTAAGTTTGTTTATGGATGGTCCCTGAAACAGTCCTTAGGTTGTTGTGAGTCCTTATTAATTACGGGGGAAAGCAGGCAGTTATCTAACGGGAAAAACCCAATGCGTGACTAACGATAAAGCTGGTTTTTCCCATAAACAATACCGCCTACTAGCCACGTTGGTAGGAGGCTTCTCCCTCCTATCCTCATTTACTAACGTGGCCTATGACCAATTGGCATCGTGGATCGTTACCCTCACTTTTCCTAACGAAAAGTGCGAACAACGAACCCGCTTTGTTAATTAAAAGGAACACATCCATCACCAGCTTTCCTCCGGCACAACCTAGTCAGCTTTCATTCATTCATTCTTCAACATTAGAACAGTCCACATCAGTTACGATTGCTGTGGGCCCGTGTGAATAAAGTTGTGTTGCGACTCAATCTTTTTATTTTATCAACTAACCCTCCAGTTTACGTGATAAGTACTTGGACGTCAGAAATCGATACTGACTTCGCATAGGTTGCCAGCTAACAAATATATCACAATAACCAAAACAAATTGCACCATTGTGAAAACGATTATACAATTGAACTTAAATGGATACTACAGACTCTACGAAGAACTCCCAATAATCCGAAAACTACACAACCCAGATTTATTATGCCTGAAAGAAACAAACTTCAAGAATAACCACCATTCTGCATTAGAACACTATAACACCGTAAAGAATAGAGAAAGCGGAAAATGCAATAAATGCAAACGGCAATATCAAATAAGTTCCATCGAGATTCCACTATCTACGAATTTAGAAACGGTAGAAATCGCAATATCCTTCCCACAAAAAATTCTCAATCTATAACATCAATATTACACACAATTACACCCTCAAACTTAAAGATCTCGTAAATTTAGTAGAATAAAATACAAGAGACGTAATTTCCATAATAATAAAAGACCATTTTTTTTAACAAATCATTTCCTGACGAATATTTCGATAATTATAAAAGAGAAAATTACTTACATTCGAACGTTATACAATATACAAGAATATATAAGAATATACAAGATATTATTACTTATCACATACTTATATAGGATGTCCGTGATAATTCTAGACACGGCTTAACATATACAGTGACGAGCAAAAGAGTAAACACACTCCGCTGATTTTATGTAAAAGGCGATAACACGACTAATTTTTCAAGTGATCGGTAAAGATTAGGTAATGGTATCTACAAGCTGCATCTGATTAACGAAGCGTAATAGTTCATTTTTATTAACATTAATAATGTACAGAACATTTTACAAAAATGGACATCTCAAACCATGTTTACAGTTTTGCACTTTAGTTATACTCGTCGAATTAAGGTTTCAACCTAGTATTTCGTCCACTTTCCTTTACTTTTTTTTAATGCTTTTAATCTACGAGGCATACTGTCAATTAAGTTTTTAATTATTTGTGGTTCAATATTGTACCATTCCTGTTGTGTTCTTTCCCATAATTCGTGAACACCTGAAGGTGGATTATTATATTTTGGCAACCTTTTCAAAATGGATCACAAATTTTCGATCGGATTCATATCCGGACTTTGTGCTGGCCACTTCATCACAGACAAATTTTCATTTTCTAGCCTGGTTTTAACTATTTTTGCAGTATGCTTAGGGATCCCCGTCTTGTTGAAATACTACTTCACGTTCATTATATCCAATAGAATTAACTACAGAAGGTAAATTACTTTGTAGAGTGGTCAAATAATGCTCTTTTCGCATTATACCTTCGATTCGAACTAAGACCAACACCTCTGTGAGTAAAGCAACCTCAACACATAATTGAGCCACCTCCAAACTTCATAGTTTGTTTTATACCACCTGGTTGATCATTTTTCTCGGATGAAGTCCAATACCAGGACCTTCTGTCGGATTCGAATCTGTTAATTTTTGTTTCGTCGCTCCATATAACTCTTTTCTAATCTTCGGTCGTCCATTCTTTGTAGGTGTCAACAAATTGTTTTCGTAATTTAATATTTTTGTTTGAAAGAGCTGGTTTACTTTCTTTTTCCTTCGCTCGTAAACCAATTCTCTTTAAAGAGCGACAAATGGTCCATTCGCTAGCACTTATTTCGATTTCCTGAGCAGCAATTTTTGGTGTTTTGTAACTATCCGACCGAATACAATGTGCAATTTCACGTGCTGCTCTATCCGAAATAAATCGCGGTCTACCGTTTTGTGAAGAAATTGGTGCACTAACATACTTTTTTCTTATTCTTGCAACTATCGTATGACTGACACCACATTCCTCTGCAATTTGCCGCAACGACAAACCTTTATCACACAAACAAATAATACTGTTCTTTTTATCTTCACTAAGTGGCTTCATCTTGAATTAAGCATATCAAACTGAAAAGTAATCTAACAATGGTGTGGAACAGTTGACTGCGAAACAGTAGACAATCAGTGCTTATTGACAGTTTCGTTTCCCTGACATTTACATGCTATCATAAACGTTTCTGACGAAACGTGTAAAACTGTAAACATTGTTTCAAAACACAATTATTATAAAATATTCTGTACATTATTAATATTAATGAAAATGAACTATTACATTTCGTTAATCAGACGTAGCTTGTAGTTACTGTTACCTAATCTTTACCGATCACTTGAAAAATTAGTCGTAGTATCGCCTTTTACATAAAATCAGCGGAGTGTGTTTACACTTTTGCTCGTCATTGTATATAATCTTAATGTATTCTAGATACAAAAAGTGTTATATACGAAGATAGCACAAGGCGGCACATTTTTTTAAAGAAAACGAATTGTTTTTACGTAATTATTTTGCAAGATATAAAAATCAAATTAGTTTTTCTAGAAGTAACTATTATATACTCTTCTACAGACCGTTTCATAGTGCTTTTCAAAACGAATTCATTAATTTTTCATCTATACGACCAATTTCAATTATTTATTTAAGATACAAGTTTACAAATTTATTGATTTTTACGAAAAAAAGTGCATTGGAATAGGAAGCACGGACGAATCATGTGCGCGTAGCAAGTGTCAAATATTTAAACATTGTTTCTTAAAACAGATACGAATGAATAAATATATATATCAAGTAACATAATACAACATTTCGCGCACCATGGTCCTGAATATTAATGTGAGTCATTGTATATTGCTGGGTTTTAATTGGAGCGTTTTATACGTTTGAGACAAGAGATTTTGGAAAAAATACAGTTCCTCCTTTGTTGGTTTCATATCGTAAACAGTAATTAGTCTGTACAGGCAATGTTTTTGGACTTTCATTCGCGGCTATCAAATCCTTTAATGCCGCATCATAAATCATAAATCCAGGAGATCAGTTTTTAACATGATTCAACTGGTATTGGAATACCACGTTTGGAATCCAACAGCCCCCTCTCTGCATCGTGTACGAAGCTTAAAATTTATTAACTATTGAAGTGGGACCCATTTCAAGGAAAACTTTACATCTTCTCTAATGTTTAGTTTTTTAGCCCTCGAAGCCATTGAGTATTGTTTAGCACTAAATCAGTTTGAAGGGCCTTTCAGCCTCACAGCCTTTTCTAGGAACATGCCTTGCACAGATGATGCAGCGAGGTACAGACAGGCCGGTTTTTCGTAATTATATAAATACCCATAGGCCTGTAACATCAATCCACATCAGAGACCAGGCCACACACCGCGGGCAAGATGTCTGCACATCCTCGGCGCATATCCTCAATAGTCTTAAGGACGCGCCATGGGTCTTGGCATTTTCATAGTTAAGGTCCTTCAGACCAAACAAGTATCTTTTCGTAAAATAACGTTGTCAGCGTGCGGATCTGGACTAGGATACACTAGGATACTAGGATACTTATACTTAAATATATTTCTATTATACATTCATCCACGCATTTCCTCTCTCTCTCTCTCTATTACGAGATAAAACCTTAACATTAACTAATATCTGCTGTTAAGGTATATTACATGTGTTATGGGAATGTCTATTATTAAATACGTTCAGAGATTCCGAAAATCATACAATTAATAATAGATAATAAATCTCAGGGATTATCGAAATATACTTGAGTATATTTGGAGTATATTTGGAGTATACTTGGAGTTGTGCAGGAGAAGATTCATCAAGTTCGACTGTCTTTTAATATTTATACTAATTCATCGAGACACCTCCGCACCAATCAGCGAGGCGTATGTTCAAGGCCAAAAATTTTATGACCTTGGTCATTCGTTATAGTCGGCGAATTCGGACGAATATCGACTTTTGAAAATAACTTTTTGATGTGAGCCAATAAACGACACGTATGATCGAGCGCAAAGGAATTGTTTCGCCATGGTCCGCGTGCATGGCCGTAGCTTACACTATTATCATCAGTCTACGATTTTCGCTATGTTTATCATTTACAGAAAATTGTTGTGCTACAATAGTTATTAATACAAATATTGATTTCTGCAGAGTGATTAATATATAACTATTTGCAGATTAAAAACAAATGCATCAATGGTACATGTGAATGCACTCGATAATGCGGTAATCTTTAATGTAATGTGGTTAATGAATCAATGAAATAAATCAATAGGAAATTTATGATAATTGGACTTAATAGTAATTTATTCTTATAAATGCAATTGAAACACATAAATACATGTATTTGAATAATTAAGTTCAATCTAGAATTTGACTACATTTAAAGTAAATCATGATAATATCATATCCATACTAGCAGCACAAAATTTAAGTTATATTCATGTAAAAGAAAATAAGTAGTAATTTATAGTTTTATCCGTATTTGCAAAATATGTATTACTTTGACAAATAGCTTCTTTATTCCGTAGCTTGTTTGTTTAAAATTTATTATATTTTTAAATATTACTTTGACTGGTCCAGAAACAAATTTTTAAAAATATAAAACGGTATCAGTTAGCTGAACATTTAAAAAATGAGACTTCAAATTTGTAAGCATGAAATGTGGACCTTTACACTTATTTTATCAATAGTAACAGTACATAGAACAATTTTGTTAAAAAGTCAATGTATTATTTTACTTAATTAACGATTAAAATATTAATCCCCAATTCAATTTACTAATTATGTATTTATTCTAAACATGAATTTCATCTTTACTCGCATTATTTTAATATTTTATCAGAATGTTGACCTTCTGAAATCTTCCTCACAATCTGGTTGCAGATGGTTGTACATATAAATACATTGAATATTTGATAAAATAAATATTTTATAATTATGTTCTAGTAAGCATAGTAAAATCATGAATTAATTTAAAAAAATATATAATGCATTCTCAACGTGATTAATTCGAATGAAAAACTATTTTAAATAAAAATTTCCATTTGATATCGATAACAAACTGACATACTCATCAGTCAATTTTAAATTAAAATCTAAATCTCCAGAAATAAATTTTAGTATTGCTCTTGATTAGTCTAAATGGTCGTCGTTTATAATATTTTAAGATTAGCTCTATTATTTTTCATTTGACTTGCATTTCGCTGTTGCAAAATCCAAATTTCGCTGATTTCAGGTTGAGACTTATCAAAATGCTCAAAGAATTCTTTCATAAAATAGGAGGTAGGCTTGCCTTTGTAACACAGTTGTTTCGTCGACTTCTGTTACTCTAAAACATAAAATGAAATTATGAATATAATTTAGATTTACTTCTTTTTATATCAAACTAAAATTAAATTTGTTTAGCTTTTTTAACTATATAACAATTAGTAGCAAAATTGTGGTAGTAAGCATGTTCAAAACAACACATAAAAACATTTTTCAATCTTGATTTCATATCAATTTTTAATAAATGTTTCATAAACCTTATTTATGAGCTTTTATAAGTTATATAAAACTGTATGCATTAAGCGATCTGTGAACAAATTTTTATAATACTATTTTTTTTTCTTTTTTTGATAGAAATTACAAATTTGACTTCAATCAGCAGAAAATTTAAGAAACTACAAAGAAATAATTCTTAAGAAACATTTCTTTTAATAATAAAATTTCTCTCGTAACACCACAGTGTAAAGGATACAATACATGGTCAGATACGAACAGATTGGAGTGATAACTCAAAGAAAACAGATGAAAATGAAAGAAAAGGTCATTAAAAGAGTGAAAAAAGGAAAGGAAAAACAGTAGAAAGGCAAAAACATCAGAAGGAATGGAGGAAATGAGAAAACTAGGAAGCTTTTAGAGAAGGGGGAACCTTGTGTTAAACACGGAAAAGTCCAAAATAATGGTTTTCAGAAACGCGAGAGGAAAAAGGAAAATAGAAAAATAATTTTGGGAAGGGAGAAAAGTGGAGTCAGTAAAAGAATTTAAATATCTAAAATACACCCAGAAACAAAATCCACTAATTTGACTCGTTAATTAAAAGTATTATGTTGCATGGAGCAAAGATATGAGGCTGGAAAGTATAAAACAGGCTGGAAATGATAAGGCAAGTATTTAAGGTAAATATTTAAAAGGCATATTAAGATTTAATTAAAACATCTCGGGATGTATTGTAAAGGATAAAAATACAGAAACAAAATTATAGTGAAAGCAGGCAGAAAATCAACAGCAAACATAAAGAAAAAATAAGGCGAGAGTCAGATGATGAAATATTAAAGGAATGTTTACAAGAAATAAAAAGAGAGAAGATAGTACGATAACAAAGTAGCAGAAAAAAAAGGAGAGAATTTTGCTTTAAAAATGGCCTATTAATAAGAGCAATAAAAAGAAGAAGAGACGCTAGAAAGAGTGTTATGAGAGAAGTAGTGACGAAGGAAATAGAAATACAAAGGCAATAGATGTACAACAAGAAACAACAATTAAGATACAATACAGAATACAGAGAAACTGAACAAGACGAATGCCAAAATAACTAACAGAAAGAAAAAGAGATATATAAAGTACAGCAAAATTCTGGTGCGAAAATGAAGAACGAGGAAATCTGCAGATTGTGCAAAGGACAAAGAGGAACACTGAAACACGTGGCCACGAACTGGAATCTCACATATTTGGACCATTTTTATACACATTTAGACCAAGCCAAAGCTTTAAAAGGACAGATGATAGGAAGAATCTTATTAGATAAAATGAAGTGGTTCCTAATGGTTGGTAATGATTAGAATGCAGATATTTATGCAAATCCATATTTTTTATGAACGCAATGGGAGAGATGGACCCTAAGTAAAGATTTGTTTGATCCATCAATAACTATACTTGACTTATTTACATACGGGATATTCCGTTGTATGTGAGAAATAGATGGAGTAAATTGAGCACACTAATTTTTAGATTATTAGTTATGGGGACATTTAAAATCTGTTGTTCATGAAACGTTAGTTAACAATGTTGAAACTCTTCATCAATATGATGATTAAAGTTGCCGACAAATCCATGTAGCCTGTTCAAAAAAGTTTGACAGTCTACGATGTAACGTATTCAAACCTCTATTAAAGCTGTGACCATTTTGAGCAATTATTCTGAAGGTAGGCAAGCAACTATTACAAGACAAAACAAGCTTTTACTCAAAAGCAAGATGATATCAGACATATATGTTTATACATATGTTTATATAGTATGAACATTTTTTCTTATTTTAGTATCCTGAATCTGCCCAGCTACGTCTCCCATATCGATCCCTATATTATCTACACGGAGTGTGAGTGTGTAAAGAATGGAAAGAGTTTTAAAACGACAGAGCAGTTAAAAACAGCGTGCGGTAACATATTTTCTATTCTTTACATAGAAACTCAGGAAGATTTATCTTTGTAAGCCGATATGTAAATATTTTAATAAAAATATAATTAAAACTAAGAGATATAATTTGAATTTTTTGCGTCAATCTGGTGGATTTTATTTTATTTTTCATATCTAGGATTTAAACACATATAACAAAATATTCTATAATTTTGTATATCATGCATGTCCTGTATATTTTCTCAACTTCCAAAAAATACATAAATATTCAATTAGAAATATTCAATAGACTGTTAATAATATGTCATATATACGAGTATAATCTTTATAACGTTTCACATACTATGGTTTCATTATTTCATTTAATTACATAGGATATATCGTATAATAAATACATAAAAAATTACATACCTGGAATCCGAAACATGATACCATTTACCGGGTGGCGGTCTTACTGTCGATGAGGGAGCTGCAGCTGCTTCTTCAGTTTCAGACTCTGAACTCGAAGAATATGAACTTTCTTGTAAATCTTTAACATCTTTTGGTGGCAAAAATGACCATCGAGGATCATCTGATGTTAGTGCTAATCGTGACTGAAAAACATTCATAATTTCTTGAAAGCTGTATATTTTAATACTTAATGTGCAAAATTTTTTATGTCAAATAATAGATACATCCTTTTAATATGCAGTAATTAATTACAAGTAATCAAATATGTGTGTGAAGATCAAACTAAATAAAAAAGAACTGTATAAGAGGAGGACAAAAAATAATGTATATGGGTTAAACGGAAAAAAGTGAAGTCTCACGACACATAACCGAATAAAAGGTGCATTGGTTCTCATTGTTCTGTAGTCCTCCATATAAAATTTTGTCCTAAACGCTTTCTTCTACTATCTCTCATTGATCTAATTGATTGTAATCGTACAGGTCTCGTATTAAGTCGGTCGTCAGTTAAAAATTTCTTATAGGTCCGTCTGTGTCATTTTCTGGTTCTAACGATTTCTAAAAGCTCCACTTTTACTCGAATGAACAGTATTTTATTATGTATTAGGATATCCCATAAGTAATGATACAGTTGTCGGTTTCCTTATGTTAAACAAAAATAAAAGATTACCTGTTGGCAATCAATTAATGATGGATTTTCTTGCATTTTTTATAATTCTTTACCTTTATCTATTAAATATTCTTTTTAAATTTTGTAAAACTTTGATAGTAACAACATCCATTATTTTAAATTTAACTCTCATAAAAATGGTGTTACATCCCGTCTATATATTTTGATGCACCCTCCGACCTAATATGGAATGATAATAATTGCAGCCACATCTTTACGATTTCGGAGGCTCCTATAGATGGGAGTAAGCGCATTCTTGCACGTGTGCTTCGAGTGATGTGTTCAGACGGGATGCAATGAGTATATACCGTCCCATACTCGGAGCGCCGCACCGTTCAAGAATGTGCAGACTCAGCGACCACGAGCGCTGCAACGTTGTAGCGGGGAACCCCAATTTTAAAAAGTGGAACTTGAGATGAGTAATCGGTACCGCGAATTCACAAGCCTCTTGCCCCGATTTGTATACGTTTTGAGTAAGTCTCGCACGTGTACGACAGATATCCGTAAAATGGCAATAGGCTTAAATCTATGGGATAGTGTAGAGCTTTGTCCGGTAGATGTCCAGCGTTGCCCAAATGATTGTGTGTAAATCTAGTTCGCACATTGAAACAATGACATAATCTTTTGTAACATAATTTGTTGTAACGTTTGTAGAACTCTAATATATAAACGTAAACTGGGACAGCGGTACTACAAAACTAAGAGGAGAAACACTCAAACGAGTGTGAGTATATAGCACAGTAACGAAGAACAAACAAGCATCTAGAATGAGTCGTGAGTATAACTATTATATTTCTCCTTTCTTTCTTTTAGTATCATAAATGAAAGCGTATTATTATTCATCGGATTCAATATATTTCTCTCTTTCTTCGACACTATCCCCTCTTTACACCAATAAAGGTCGGATCTACATTAAAAATAAAGATAAAGCTTAGGCGTTTCTCATTCAATTGTGTGACGTGCTCGCTACCAAATACAACACGTTACAACGGCATTACTTATGGGGTGACCCAATATTTATACTTGACACAAAATTTAATATCATAATTTGATAATATTTATAACATTATATCATTTTAACAGTGCATTAAATAGATTTGTAATAATTTATAATTAAATTCTTAACATTTAAATAATTACCTTTACGTAAGCCACGTAATGTCCACCGTGAATAGTTCCACTATGTTCAACAACACCATACAGTGCATAAATTCTGGCTTTTTTATGATTTTTACAGATAGGTGCTAGATCAAGTAATATTGGAAATGAAACATGCCTTGTTACTTTTCGAAAATCGACTCGTTGTGCTTGAAATCGTTTTAAATGGAGGATTAGAACAGCGGGTACTCGAGAGATCAGGTATTGTTTCGTACTTGGAGTGCAGATCATCTTACAATTCGGTTTCACCTGACATCATGAAAAATTTATTTCATTTTAGATCCTATTGCATTAATTTTGCATTTTCAATCAAATATACATTATTATTAATTATTATTAGTTATTATTAATTATTATGAATTATTTCAATTATTATTAATTAATATAACTGTTAAATTGCATTGTTAAACTTGCATACACTATACCTTTCTTTCTCTGGCAGTACAAGCTTCACAACTAACTTTATTGCTCCCACTCATCAATTCTAAAGCTGTAAACTGATTTAAGCACGATTGTATGGAACATTCTCCTTCCTTAGTTGTATATCTAGTAGGTGATTGCTGAAGACTACCACTAATTCCTATTTTTGAAATACCAGAAGTAATGTTATCAATTCTATTATTATCGTCATTAGAACATTCTTCTGTTTTTCTCCTTGTTTTCCTATTATGAAAATAAATGTATGAAATTCTAAAATCATTTAAACTAAAGTAATATAATATAATTAGCATTAACGGCAGTAATATTATTTTTTTGCAATCAAAAGTTGAACACAGATGATATAGTTGAATAATATAACTGGCGTAATATTTAATTATAGTAAAATATAGCAAATAGAAAAATGTAAAAATACATGGTAAAAGCTGTACGTGAAATATCGAATGGATATAGTCTGGTAAGATGGTCGCATATTGCGCTCATCTTTATCTAGGAAGCTCAGACTATTTGTGCAATAATACATTTCTCATTAAAAAACAAAATGTTACAAATAAAGCGCGATTTTCTATATAAACTTATACAATTCCTATGAACGCAATTAAATAATGGTACTTATATCCTGGGGATATTATGCTGTGGATATTATGTACTATATTCGATCATCTCATGGCATGTATAATAAACAGCTAAATTATTTTTTGCAGTGTTACGATATTAGTAACAAAGTATTGTTACTTCGTTAATAAACGAAGCCATACAATGTCTTAATCGACGAGAAAGGGCCATTTTCGATATGTTCAAAAATATTCTTCTACGTTAATTTACACGATAAATCTTTAGATTTACAGAAACATAATTTTTAAAAAAGTGGTTTCCGTGTGTAGTCCGTATTTTTATGGAAGATATGCATCAATACTGATGATTACATATTCTACTTGCTTAACTGATCAATATTACTACGACAATATTAGTTATCTAAGCACGAAATTTGGTATGACTTATGTTAAAATATAAATTTTAGTTAACTTTTTAGGTTAAATTTTAGTTAACGCTAGGTAACTTTTTATAAGTATATTCCATCGTTTTATATGGCTCTATGCGTATACAGGCATTACTTTCTGGACGACCCTTGCATAATGATGGTGTCACACGCTCAAGAAGGCCACCCGCTCAGAAACAGTAATCAGGTAGACGAAACATCCTGCATGCCACAGCTATCAAAATAATAACCAGACAGTAACGGAAGAGCCGCTTCTGATATACATCCGACGATAACCCCTCCAAAGGGACTAAAACCTCAATATAAAAGCCCTCCTAAATTAGCGCTCAAGACATTATTCTGTTGTAACACTTTGAACCGTCACTCTGTTGGATTTATATAATAAAAATTCCATTATCATATACGAAGTTCAATTTCTTCACCTCATTCGTGAAACGTTCGAACTACGACGCGAGGAGATCACCGGTGATCTATCGGTTTCGTGATTTCTTGTGTCTCTGACGTGACAATGGATCTGGGCTATTTACGAGCGGCGATAGATACTATTTTCCCTGCATCTAACTGCAAAATGTAAACACATTACGAATAAAGTTAGTTCGGAAACTAACAGTATTTTAACACTTTTTCCAAGAGAACAACTGAGTTGCTATCCATGGTTCCTTTGAGTTTATAATGCAATAAAAAAAAGGATTCGAAACTCGAAATTGAAGGTCAAGGTTAATTTTGCGGCAAGTTTTTGTTACAGATATTCACCGATGTATTTATATAAGTATTGAATAAGCGCTATGGTGATCATGGAAAATCATTTTCGATATTCATTGTGACAAAGTACATAATATTGGGTTAGAACGAAAATTTGTAGCCTTTTTTAAATGGAATTCAAAGATAATGTTTCGATGCATAGATTTCTTCGTACATAGATTTATTCAACAATATATGTATTATGTAACATATTGTGTGAACCGAACTAGTTACTTCGGAACGGTATCCTCACCCACAACACCAGCTCTATGAGCAGTACATATCTCTTTTGTTGTTTGTATAGTGATGTTTCCCTTCTTTATTAAAAGAATATCAAATGGTAAAAATGCAGCTTATTTTTCCCCATCTTTACTTTTAACGTAAATGCACTTAAAATTCATAAACCCACCAATTGCAGAGAAATACGCGTCAAAATGTCACCTTTCAGAATATGTATATACGTATGTGATATGTCTTGTTTTTAAAATATTGGCGTTTCATTTTCAAATGTTGGCTTTTCACATGTCTAAATGTTGCTATTGAAAAACGTTACGATCATTTGTTTCAACCCAATACATATGCACAATGCAGACAGGTATTATTGCAGTAATCATCAAATCATTATTCACCTATTCGTTATTTATTATGTAAATTCAGAATTTGGCTCTGGACCCTTGAGCTTCAAGTTGTCACGTAAGTTTTCACGGAGGGTGGGGGGCGGGGGCGAGGAGGGGCTCCTCCAAGCTACGCTTACTATTCTTATATAGGTATTTGTCTTCGAAAACCCCATTCTTGATGAAAGTTTTATAATGTTTGAATGTATTATACATCGCGAAGGTGGCACATGTTTTGCACCGAATTTACTTTTATATATATTTGTACAATGAAATGGCACCGTAAATAGTACAATGATATAAAATTAGCTTGAATCTAATTCTACTGATTCCTTCGGTGTTAAGTAAAAATGGCAAAGTAAAATATTTACTAAGTGTTTTCAGCATAATTTTTGCATTTAAAACAAATTTGTTTGATTGTTTGACAAACTACTACATTTAGTTCTTTTGTTTTTGGCCATCAATACGTTTATAATGGGCTGAATTTTCGTTTTTGGACTGTTTTGTTTGATTGCTGGATTCTTCATTCTTGATTATCATTGAAGATAAAAAGAACTAAGGACTGACTAATATCACGATCGCAACATGTAGTGACACCGATTCCGTCTTCTTTTTCTTATGTGCAGTATTTTTCACATATAATAATCAAAACTTAAACATGTATATGACAATGCATGATTTTTTATAAAATAGAAATAGTTCTATTTTTATTATATTTTGAATTGTACGTTCGAGGAAGCTTACACCCACCCGGGAATTATAAAATTAAGAACCATAATTTTGTTAGAATTTTTTAAACCTAAAACACAGTTAAATCTACTTATATAAAAAAAGCATTTAATCTGCGCATTTATGCTCATCTACAGATTCATTAACCCCACAAGTATTTTTATATTACAGAAATAATTTTGAATATTGCTTCGAATGGCGGCAGTAGCCAATCAAGATGAAACTTGGTGGATAATGTAAGGGATGTGAACGGACTTCAAATATAAAATTTTAGTTTTGAGAAATTATGCGTTCGAAAGATAGAAATCCCTATGTACGTATGTATAATAAATCTTTACTATTATTCGATGCAATGTTCGGAAATTAGTATAGTGATATAAAAATGGATGATGTATATGAATGAGGGGAGACAACATTAACGTTTACCTTTGATGTATATAACTATAAAAATCAATATTCAATAATAATAAAACTAAAAGATTGTGAAATGTAATATTTAACATAAACATGAAATATAAAAGCATGAAATTTAAAAAATAAAATAAATTTCTACAATACCATTGATTACACGTAGATGCTTCTTGCTCGATGTGATTAACAGAATCCGTTATATTCAGGCTAGGTGTTGATAATTTAATACTTTCCATAGTTTCACCATTTGCTAAAGTAATCATAGAACTTGAACTTTCTTTTGACATAATCGAGTTGAAACTAACAGTTGGATTTTCTGGACTCGTTAAATCTGAGGTCATTGCTAAAGAAGTAGATATAGAAGATCTAGTTTGGATTCCACTTTCAGTTTCCAAGCTTTCAGAACTATCTAGAGTATCTAAAGCTTTTGTTTGCAATAAATTTGGTGTACATGCATTCGAACTCGAACTGTGAAGCAAATATAGTATTGAATTAAACGTCTTATTTAATAAAAATAGCAAATTAATCTGTCCTATTATGATTGATAATACCTGGGCAACGAATTTGCATCGAAACGATTTAAAAGTTGTATTAAGGAAATATTATTTGTTGCACCAAATTGTAGGTCATTATCTAATGGTGTTTCGTTAATAGCTTCCGTTGCTTTTATCGTATCGGTCGATGGAGAGGCAGGACTTGTTAACGTAGACTGTTTTTCTGAACTATAACCTGATTCAGCAACTTCTGGAAGAAGGCCTTCTATTTCTGCATTATCTTCCACATCTGCATCGCTTTCTTCTACAAAAATTTGTTACTATGCTTATGCGTTCAAATTACTATGATGTAAAAAAAAGGAAAAAGAAAAAACGATTTTTCATGCAAATATTTTCTTCAATTCAATCATGTATCTGAATTCGAAAAATTAGTTAAACTAAATGTTATAGTTTTCAAAAATTAATGCAAAATAATGCTTACAAAATTTAAAATATTTTACCTGATTCAAGTAGACCATTTTCTTCAACAGTATTACTTTTATCCGGGATAGAACTATCATCATGATCACGAATGTCTTGCTTTTTATTTTTTCGTTTTTTCCGAGCAGCCTTCTTTTCTTTTTTTGATTGATATTTTGAAGGTACATGTGAAATATTATTTCCCATTATATCAAATGTATCTTCAAAGCCATTGTTTTTTCTTCTTAAATAAATATTTACGTAATAAAGTTATTCAATTAGAATCATTATTACTTCATTAATTATAGCAAGACATGCAAAAGTTGTGTAAGCAAATTCGCTTCTACCACTTTCAATATAATATTAAGAATATATTTATAGACTAATATAATAAAAATATATGTGTATTTTGATTTAAATGAATATCCTTAATAATTTATAAAATATTAATTACTAATATTAATTACTACTATGACGGATATAGTAATATATTTTTATTACTGTTCCTATTCTGATTTTTAGTAATGTTATTAAGTACACTGTTACTATTTTTGGATAGAATGTCTCATTTAATCGTATATCATAATATATATGACATATACAAAGAGGAAACTAATGATGAGTGTACATGGTATGTACACCTTTCAATATATAGGATGAGTGCTTTATCCCTACAACCTATAATAGCGTCACTACTTTTAAGAATGCATTAACGTATCTTGGATGAAATTATTTCTTTCCCAAATAAAATGAAGGGTATACTTCCGAAAGGCACCGGCCGTCAATCGAGATGTGAGTATTGTAGAAAGAGATGATAGAATGTGTGTATGTGTGGAAATATGAAATCTCAGCATTCAATTCATGCGTTCGAAAGATACAGGTCCTCGTATACGTAGCAGGGATGAATCGACAAATTCATACCAACTTAGTGGCATTGTTATAATGACCTTGTATCCGTTGGTCGGCAACCGAGAATATATCTAATCCTATATTGAATATATCTATTTAAGTTGTTTGAAAGATGGAGAAATAAAATGTCACCTATATAATTCAATAAATGTATATCGAATCGAAATGTAAATCGAACGAACTTTTCAGACGACCTAATACACATTGCGTAATGTATATCTTTATTTAGCGTAAAAAGAATTCATATGAATGCTAAGGAATTGAAAGGAAGAATGTGTCTTATTCGTGTGGTGTCTTTTAGAGCCGATATAACTGAGAAATGACGGGCGTACTGTGCTTCAATTTGTACACTGTAAATTGAAAATAGATGCTCCAAAATCTAATAAATACGGTCTCCAACTTAAAACTCCATAAATCCAATTCATAAACTGACATTCAAAGCAAGCACTACATTAACTAACATAAAAAAAAACCGATGCATTGAAAATTAAAAGATATATTAAGAGAAATTCGATAATTCGATACTATAAAACGTGTCATTCAATGCTACAAGTATTAGGCAATAAACAATGCAATGCTTGAGAGTCGCGTAATATTTTCTGAGGGATCATTACTGTTAATTTACTTGAAGATTTTATTTATTCTAATACATTGATTACATTGATTGAATGACACTGACCTCTAATAAATGAGAAAAAGAAAAATAATAAATTTTGAATATTTTTTTTAATTTCCGCTGCGGAGCAACGATGCTGGATGCTAGCTTATTTCATTGCTATCTGTCGTAAACGCGAACGCATCATTTCTGTAAATGTTTCATACTCTTCCAAAGTCCATTTTACATTATCTATTCTATAATTCTTTTTCCAATCCTTTCCAAATCATTCCTTTTTATAAACTACCGTATATGTCTCCAATACAAAAATTTAGATAATTGTACAATCTTGCAACGTGCACATCCAAATGAACCTCTTCGTCAAGAGTTGAAAGTGCTATATCCGACTCAATTACTTGGAAGAATTTCATGTTGGATTCATCATTCATGTTGGACCATCGAGGATAAGAAGGAATGCATTCAAAAGTTAACCACGGTGAACATTGTCACTCATAACTCAATGCACAAAACAATTTCGATCTAAATGGATGATGTCACGCTTTATCCGGTGATAAATACAAACAACATAGCTTCAAACACAGTTCGATATCGTTTTTAAATTCGTTAAATCATTTGAACGCAAATAGATAAGCGTACATTATAATTTAACCACGTAGAACTAAACTTCCTAATTACTGTTATTATTGTACCAAGATTGAAATCATTTGATCAGCTATTGGAAGAACTGAATTGGGTAGATGAACAAATAGAACTCAACCTCTTGATTTTGATGACTTTTTAACATTTGATGAAGACCATGATTTCTAATCGACTTTTTCCTATACATGTAACTGACCATCTTGCTTAGTTTTCGAGATATTTACAAAAAACTGTTGATACTACTACAGTGAATTTTGCATATAGTTATACGTCTCTGGCAGCATATGCGTTAGTATTGGTTGACATCCACCTACCGCTTATCTCCTGTTTATAAACGTGAGTCGGGCGAACTTAAGTCCTCCCTGCACAACTGCACATGTGAGCCTGCAAATATCTGCTATAACTTATAACTCATAATTAATTAAATGTAAATATCGTCGATATATTGGGTTCGAATTTCTGTTAGACTTTTAAATTCGACCGCCACGGGGCGGCAGGACAACACTCGCATGAAATAATAACAAATTAATTATAAAAATTATAGACCGATGAATAATTGATATTATTTTACGAAGCAGAACAATTATTTACGTAAGCTTTACTGGCTAGCTCGCGGCGGCTGGATTGAAAATACTAATCCAAACCCAAACTCAATACATTGATGATATTCATCTATAATTGAGTTATAACATATTTTGTATAGCCTCGCATATGCAATAGGTAATTTTATCCCACCGTTGGCAAGTAACACAGGCGCATATACTGTCATAGACCCTCAATTTTACAAAGGATTCTCTAATAGTAGTGACAGATTCTCGCAAATATCTCGGAAAGTAAGGTCGACTGCCAGTAACATGTGTAGGAAAAAGTTGTTCGATATTATGCGCTCTCACCAATGTTAAAAAATTATTGAAATCGGAGAGGTTGAGTTCTATCCGTACATTTATTGACTAAAAGAAGGGCCACACAAAAACGTATTGCAGACTTATCAGAAATTGGAAGATTTGAGTTGTAAAGTCCTAAACGCAATTCATAGTACAGAGCACAAGCAAGGAACGTCGTATGGACGAATATTCACAAATATCCATATTATCTCAGATCAATTCGTTCATCATATATATCTTGCGATTTCCTGAATACTGTAATACAAAGCATTTAGTAATATCAATAACGTTTGGAAGTTAACATATAAAGAAAATTCTTACAAATGTGATCGTGTATATTATGAATTATTTAGTATTACATGTTACAGGAATATATCCAATCCTAATGTACGCAGTAGTAATATCAGGTTTACTAATTTAATCAAATCCATATCAATAAATTCATAACACTAATCACAAAAAATAAAACAATGTCATTACTGTAAACATTTGATCATATGTATGATGGTGCAGAAAATGCCGGTATAATAATGCTAGTCAATAAACGATAAATTAATATCAAAGACTTTTTAACACTAACAGAGATAAAAACAGAGATAGACTAACAGTATTCAAAATATAAATATTTCTAAGCAATATTTTCAACTAACCTACCAGTTTTTGAGACTATTGATATCTGTAAGGCAAGGAACTGTAGATTTCAACGGCCTCAAACTATAATAATTTTCGAATCTCTATTAGCGTCAATCCCTTACATGAATATTTAATAAGACAATTGCCATCCAACTGATTTTAAATATATTAACATTTATATAGATATTTCTGAAATGAACTGAATACACAAACAAGAAATTATACGAACTCGACAAAATAGTAAGATTAAATAAATCATTAGATTGAATAAACACCTAGTAAATTAAATAAAACATTTATAATGCAGCACACTAAATGGTACACTATGTAATATCAACGCACTATTTTCAACATCACTTATTCAAGTCGTTGCTATTGGTTCAGTTGCTTAAAGTTTTTACAGTGCGTATTTTGTTACAGAACATAATGATAACACCATCTCTTCGATCATGGAAAATTTTATCAGTTGTAACTTCAATTATTTTGATATACATGTAATAGACATGTAAAAGGAATTGTGTCTTACTGTTATGTAAATATGCAATACCAAGCAGATTCCACACCGCCACGACATAGTCAATCATAGTGTTAGCTATATCCACGTTCTTCGAACAGACTGTTCTTCGAATTGATTAACATCGATAGAGGCTCGAGAGGTGAATTGAACTAGTCCTTTGGTAATTATATAGAAAAAGCTCAATTTCAATGAAATTTCTCCGAAGCTCGACATGAAAACCGGGTACCATTAATACGAACTGCATAAAGGCAGTCTGCTCACGAACTTTGTAACTTCGGTAGGTATATGTATGTTCACTAGACTATCGTACAACGTTAACTGCGCGTTAGATCATTTTTCTAGAAAATTCTCTGGGTCATTAAATGGTATACTTAATGTTATCACACACGTAAATAACGTAATGATTTTCGAATAGCCGAAGAACACAACGAAACATTGACATAAGTTTTAAAAAAATTCGTAACAAAAGGCATCACATTAAATAAGGGTTTAATCCCGCATTAAATGCTAAATTATTAGCGTATTAATATAATAAATTATTATTATGCGTGGAATGGTTATTTTATTAGAGCACATATCAACAATTGTTAATTTCCAGGTTCTGACTGATAAAGAAACATTAATGCAGTTCTTCAAATACCAAATTCATAATATGTAAATTCTTATCAAACCGATCTAAGCGGTACAGAGTAAAATACACGCATGCTAATCGTGCCTTAAAATATCTATAGTCATCCTGCAATTATAAAACGAATAAACTAAAACTAATAATGTCCAATCAATATACTGTTAGCCTATAGGATCATTCCATTGAATAACGGCTATACTCCAGCTCTCTCCAGTTATATTCTCTCAAAGAATCCGATCCTTCAATCCAGTCCTCCCCAAAAGGTATTTTTAAGTGGCACAATCGAGTAGGAAGAAAACGTGAGGAAGGAGAACTAGGAGCGCACCTGTGATAAACGTTATCACGCAAAGAGAAGATCAATGCTACAAACAGGCAATAAAGTATGGGTAATTCATATGCGGATCTATGGAGGAATCGTCCACTCAGATAAACCTAACCCAAATTCTAAAAATAAATGAAACTGTAAATCAATCAAAACGTAGTGCAAATTGACGTCCTGCTTGAAAATATGAATGTTCAAAACCCAGCGGCAAGCGACGTTCCAATTGTAAACACACAGACCGCACAGTTTACCCAAGCGGAAAGACGTAGGTCGACCCAACAAAGGAGACTTCCGAGACGATTCGTAGACTATGTATAAAGATGCATTATCTACTGCTCTCACTGTATATCACTTTTTGTTGTGTATTACTTTTAAACGCTTTCAAATAAAAAGGAAAGGATGTTGCGTGAACGTTGCTAGGGCGGCCAGACGCATGAGCGCTGCTACGCACTTGTCGCAGGTTCAGAAACAGTAATGGGGTAGACAAAACATCCTGCAAGCCACAGCCACCGAAACATTAACCAAATAGTAACAAGGTAGCCGCGTCTGATAGACACCTGACGATAACCCCGCCAAAGAGACCAAAAATTAGTATAAGAATCCTCCCAAATCAGCACTCAACAGCTTTTTGTTATAACACTCTGAATCTACTCAGTTACTTTGTTGGATTCGTACAATAAATTTTATTATCATATCTAAAATCCGAAATTTTTACCTTACTTGCGAAACGTTCGAACTACGACGCGAGGAGACCACCGGTGATCAGTTAATTTCGTGATTTCTTGCGTCTCCTACGTGACTCACTCATGAGGAGTTCACAATCAATTAGTTGACAGCGCATCACGCTGTCGCTAAGCTACACGCAACCATCATTTTTTATGTTTATCCTCTCCGCACTCATCCTATCACAATACATACATATTTCATTTATTAAAAGTTGCAAATGTAATGTTTGAATATACATACATGTTTATGTAGATTCAAGAGCAACACTCAAGAAATTTCCAGATTTTGTATATGTAACAAACGTTTTAAGATGAAGATTTTAAAACACATTTTATGAATTTAGAAGGAAAATATTACATGAAATTGAAAAATAGAAACGTTATATGTAATAAAAAGGATAAAGATGATTTTAACACTTTTTTATGTGCATATTGGTCTATATTTCCATCGCAGAAATATTGCCTAAGAATCACATAATGTTCTCCGGATAACTTTTACATTTCAACTTCTAAAATACATACAACATCTCTGTACAAAATATTTTAGTCAATAAGATTAAATGAGACATTCACGTCTTTCTCTTCTGTCACATATTTCAAAAAATTATTCTTACTTCAAAACTGGTGGTTGTGGTTTATCTGCCATAACCGGCAAACTGAGATCTAAGAAGGGTTCTGTACTCTGTGAAGAATGATGACAGTCCAGGCATTCTAATGTTGAAACTAAAACCCCACGAAAAACAAGTTCTGGTCCAAGTAATCTTGAACTAGCCTGATTTCCATAAAATTTTACACGTGATTTGAGGTTTTCTTCTACACCCTCTGGATTAGTTTTTTCGTTCAAACCAACTTCTTTCAGAATTATACTCTGGTACCTCTAAAAAGATTATGTTTTCGCATTCACTAATACATATTGCCAAAAACAGCAATCATTATAATTCTTTGACAAGTAAAATAAATAAAATTAATATTAAATTCAATAAAATATAGTTCAAGTAAGTACAGTAAGATAACATTTATAAAAATATTTATAAAAAATGATACGTAATCGTTAATAATATAATAATATTGTTACGAATACATATATCACTATCTATTCTATTACACAACAGCTGCAAGAATTAAATGTGTATAAATTAATTGCCAATTTTTGATAATCCACTTGCAGAATTATTGCATTGTTATAAACCAACGTTTTCCTCGTAAATGCCAAATATAGAGAAAAAATGAAAGAGGAAACTGCTTTGCGTTATTTTATGATCAATACAATAAAATATATCAATTTTCTATATCTACAATATTTTTCGAAAAAGCAAAAATGACATAATTCTTTACATAAAATGCTACATATTGTTTAATTTACATAACATAAAAGCTATTATGTATGTACCAAGATAAAATCAAACATATTGAATGAAACTTTAGAACCGTCCTGTCCGATTTCGATGATTTTTGAATGTGTTGTGACAGATATGATTTTGAAGAACTTTTTATTCTACGTGTAACTGTCGGCCATAGTTCCCGAGGTATTTTCAAAAAGGTGACGATACCACTATAGTGAATTCTGTTTAATTATTTTTGAATAATTGTACGAGCGTGACAGCGTGTGTGTTAGTATTGGTTGATACAATGACCTATGGAAATATATAAATAGAGTGAATGAACGAGCTGAAAAATACAGGAATGGAAAGAGAACGTTGCAAACAGGCACCTTGTCTCCTAATCTAATAACACATGTATATTCATACAGTAAATAAAAATCTATGAACGGCATCAGTGTAGGATGTTTGATCAGACAAGGACAGAAGGAACTTGATCCATGTAGCATTTCCTTTCGATTTTTATATTTATATATTCACTTACGCGATACATGTACTCGCGTATTCTATTTTTATATTTCTATGGACCTAACCAAAACTTAACTCTTATCTTTTGTTTATAGCATATATGAACGGCGGATAAGCGACCTTGAATATTCTACCGATCCTTCGGATAAGAAATCCGTGCCATTAATTATTTATAGAGGCAAAGGATTAAAGGAAACAGTTTTGTCTACTCGAAAATTTCATGGGGTGATTTTCGATACACTGTTACAGATTTTAATGAATAGGCGGGATTAATATTTAGTCTATGATTTTTCTTATAAAACGTCGTGCAGAATGGCCTACGTTGCGCGGTGCGGGCTATACACAGGCTGGGCCTGAGGGTGCCCCAGCCAAGTCGGAGGCCATATGGTTTTACAACTAGCGATGTAGGGGTGCTCCACCGCCCGGCCTGTGTTCAAACATAAACGGGGAGGATGTACGAGATACGTGTCGATCGGTCCCATTTGGGAGGCTTGGAGGTAATGCTCGTAAAGGAGCAGACAGAGCGGGAGAGGGTGAAAACATCCCACCCAGGAGCAAGTTCGATAAAGAGATCAAATAATAACACCCTTTACATGTTGTTATCATCGATATACGATCAGAGTTACAACAAAATGAGAAAGTAGAAAAATCCAAGATAAATGTAAGTAAAATGGCGGGTAGATTAAACTCATTTGTAGACAATTAGCAAAAGATAACACCGGACAATTTCGTCTCAAGTTGCATTGTGGGGTACAGAATACAGTTCGATAGAGAGGTTAACTAGGGATAACCACCCCAAAATATGATAGGTTAGAGCACGAGAGGACTCAATAAGTGACAGATTACTAGAAAAAGCAGTAATAGAATCTTATAGGGCAAGCAAACACCAACCAACTATTTCCTAATCAAAAAAATCCAGATGGATCGTCACGTTTTATTCCGAACCTAAAAAAATTGAACAACTTCATCCAGACCTAGTATTTCAAAATAACCGACATAAGAACGGCGAAGAAGAAGCTAATTTCACTAGGCTGTTACATCAGAACAGTAGGTCTCGAGGATGCGTGCTACACAGTATCCATACATAAAAAGAGCCGAAAATGCCTTCAGTACAAGTAATTAGGACGATTCTTCCAATGTTACTTTTACCAAAATATTGAAACTTACCTGCAGTCACGAAAGCTAATCTTGGTAGCTCTCCTAAATGATATCTTGTGCATTGGGGCCGATTACGTGGCATATAATAAAAACATCATAGAAACGGCAAAATTATTCCGGTTTTTAGGTCTTAGGACTAAGGAAAAAGTAGCATTGTCCCAGATACTGGGTACAAATTTTGCGGGCTGATGATCGAGTCGGGAGAATGTTTTATCGAGTTGGAACAGGGAAAGAAGACTTGAGTCTCAAAACGAATCTAACATTATTCGCGGCAGAAAAGGCGTGCCTCGTAGTTGTATACGGCTTAATGCACATTAAATCGTTGGAAAAGGAAAAGACATTGGTATTAATAACTTCAATTATAGGAAAAGCAATTCTCCCAAAAACAATTCAAACCGATTGGACCTTTGATCTACCTAACATTAACTTGGTGGATCAATCAATTGCCGGGGGTAAGAAAAAGTATTAGAATAAGTAAGTTCAGAATGGAAATATGCAAACGCGTCAAATACATTGTGAGAAGTAACTAACAGCTCCATCAACGCTTTCGGATTCTGGCCAGAAAATTAAAAGAAACTGCACATAAATTACAAGCAAATTTTAGCGATGAAGATAGTGTACGCTGAAGGGTGTACGCTTTCCGCTTAAATAAAATTAGCGGAGGGCATCTGGCAATAGGCAAAGGACAAGTACATCGTCTTTCTTGCATCGCACATAGCATCGGAAGGTAATAAGCAGACGGACTGCTGAGAACTATCAATAAGTATACCGAGTGAGAGCACAACGAGCCTTTGATATTATCACTAGAAGATTAGGTGAACCACGGATGACTTATTTGCGTATAGAATGAATGCTAAACGCGAACTTTTCCTTTCTTAGAACCCAAACACATTACAAATCGTCATATTTACAGTAAGTTGATCGAATCTGAAATTTTATGTATTCTGCCCTTCAGACAGATTCTCAGAGTGCTTCTAAAAATAAAGCAAAATAAAACAACGGACAATATCGCCGTCCCGGATTGGCTAAACCAACCGTAGTATTTATTTTTAGAATTGGCGGTAGGAGACCCAATAATTCTCGAGCCTGACATTTATTTACTTTCAACTCTATGCAGGAGGATGGTGTATCCACAGCCGAGTCAACTGCGTTTGATTGCAATTACAGTATCAAAGAGGCTTTCCTAAGAAAGAATACACTCAAAAGAAATCGGCATTTTACTAACATTTTGCTTATCTAGAGGAAACTACCATGAGACAGTACAGGTCAGTCCTATGGCATTGTTGACAATTTTCTAGAGAGTATAGCCTTGATTTTTACTGGAGAAGACGAAGAAGTTTTAGACGGAAAGGATCATTTGGTACACTAAATACATACAGATCATCCTAATTTGATCGCAATTATATGAAGACGTCTCGTTCGAGGCAGTCGGCAACTATTAATGGCTCATACGTTGTCACGCATGCACAATTATAGGCAGAAAGAATTCTCCCTATATTTACCGACATCTTTTTGCGAATATCTCACAAAGACCGAGCGGCGGTTATATGTATAGGAAAAAGTTGTTCAAAATGTTAATTTCTATAACATATCCAAAAATCATCGAAATCTATGAGATGGGTAAAACATCGATGATTACCCTGACTTTCTTTGTATTTATCATTGTTGTATATAATAACTTGGTTGACATGTTGAATCAAATTTGAGAAACTTATTAGTAATTATATGTAAATCTGTCACTTTCCTAGATTCGATGATTTTTTAATATGTAGCAGAAATCAATATTTTGAACAACTTTTTCCTATACATATAATCCCTGCTTGGCCTTAGTTTCCAAGATATTTATGAAAATATTTGTAATATTTTTTACTTTGATGTACGTTGGATGCCGCTTAGATTTGAGTTAAACTTATCTACGGACATGATTATATTATATGCCCTGACCACTATGGGTTTATATATGTCACATTTCAATATTTAAACACAAGGAGATGAGGAAAATGTAATCTAGCTTAGTTATTCGAGAGCATTCAGTAAATGACAAACTTTCTTCTGCATCACGTTTACATACTTCACCCGCGATGATTTTGTAGAACCTAAGAAACGATTTTTAGTAGGACAGTCCTTAAATTCATTATTGCAGTTATTGTTGGCCAGCCATCTCACGACAAATGGTTTAACGTATTTAACCCAAGCCTAAATCAATACAAATCATACTTGCTAGAAATTAAATAAGTTCTGATCTGATTTCAATCAATTTATGCCAAATTTGTACCAAAAAGTTTGATGACCTATATTGGGTTAAGCGTAGGTTACATTTTTTATTATACACAACTAAAAATCTTCTCCTCTCTCCCTGTGTTTACAGATTAAAACACGAGATTATAAACTCATCGCAGTCTAAGCGGTATCCAATATACATCAAAGTAAAAATGTCAAAAATGTCGGAAACTATGGCTGAGCGATAGTTATATGTATAGGAAAATATTGTTTCAAATGTTGATTTCTGCAACATATTCAAAAATCATCGAAATCGATGAAGTGAGCTTCTTCGTAAACAATTACTCTTTTTTCTATACATGTAACTGCCACTCCATCTTAGTTCTTGAAATATTCGTAAAAATCCGTCGGTATCACACTGCAGCGAAATTTGCCTATACTTAATTGTGCATCTCTAGCAACGTGTGCGTTAGAATTGGTTACCGATTGCCTCACGGCCGAACTTAAAAAGCTAAAGCAAATCTAGCTTTTACACATTATATATTTATAGATTTTTTGTATAACTTTGATAAAGATACAGTAATGAACTCAATAAACAATTATACACGCTTTTATATTACAACACAAGCTCACACATCCGCACTCCTCTCAAAGGTCGAGAAGCGAACGCTCTCCTTTCAATATTCGCAGTCATTGCCGAAACTACTATCGGTTCGAACAAACGATATATCTCGCTTCCGGGAACATCTTTAGTGCGACAAATAACAACCTCATACACCGTCGTAACAATGTGAACGAAGGATGGACGAGCTTGATTATTCCATGGATCTTTCGGATTACAGCAATGGGATTACGTGCACAATGGGATATTAAAAATGATTATCACTAATGTTCTTGGTTAGGTTTGGATTAATCTTACAAATTTAGCCGCAGAGGACGATCACCCATAAGTTTGAGTAATAAATAATAACATAACTACCAGTAACATTATATTGCTATTATTTGCAAGTCGGGAACATTTTAACCATGATATCAGAATTTAGTTATTCGATTGTCAAAATCGGGCTATTGTCGAAACAGATTTTCGAAGACGTTTCTTGCAGCCTTACAGGGGAAGTTATGGATGGTTATTTAGATTTGAAAAAAAATATATGCTACAAATATAAAGAGATGAATGGTTAACGGATATACACAGATTGCCAAGAGGCGAAAGAAGTAGCGAACGTGTGTGTTATGTTTGTGATTGTGTCATAAATGTCATAAATACGCACATATGGGCAGAATTCACTGTAGTAGTAACGACAGTTTTCTGTAAATATCTCAAAAACTAAAATTTCAACGGAAACACGCAAAGGAAACAGTTGTTCCAAATATTGATTTCTACAACACATGAAAAAAAATTACTGAAATTTAAAATTGCGACAATCGTTATTCATCAATAATTACTGACTTGTACTATACTTCTGCAATGATGGATTATAGTCAGTTAATATGGCTCCATTGTAAAGAAGTTAAGAAAATGATTGTCTTACACATATGCTAAAGAAAAAAGAAAGTAAACATAATTACAAAATACGCATCGATAACATTTACGTCTTCAGATAGATAAGGCAACCAAATTTCAATTCTGAATTACGATCATACTACAGAAACTTGTATATTGATAAGATATCACATTTCTATATTAATATCTAGTCATTGAGAGAAAAAGAAAGGGAGAGCGATATGTAATGGGTATATTGAATAAAGTCATACAAGAAAATTACTTTTTTGACGGTTACAGATACATATTTAATAATAAAATATGGTCCTGTTATTAAAAATAGTTCGAATATAACTAATTCGAATAAAAGAATAAATCGAAATGTAGGGTATTTTAAGCATTTGATATTATAAATTGAAATTAGAACTAGATATTAACAAGTAGAATTCAACATATCTGATTAAACTGAATTCAAAAAAATTAATTTCAGTAAATTAGTCAATGATAAATAAACGTAACTTATAAATTGTACTAGGTTTTTCACTATTTTCACCATTACAATCCTGATATTGTGAAAACGAAAATGCTATATAATATGCTTTTTCAATTTATTTTAATATTTTCTACAACACAAAAAAATAAATAAGATCCCTTTAAAAAATATGATTCTTTTGATTCGCCACGAAAATAAACTAACATTTTCATAATTTTCGTTACTGCCATTTGTTGTCCACATAATATGTATACAGAATAACGCTTTGTCGTTGTTTTTTTTTATAAATGACTGTAAATGGATGGAAAATCGTGTATCGCATTGAAATAAAGACACTGTATAGTATTAGTATTAGTATCTTTACAAAATATCAAACAAGCATTGAGCATTGATACTTTATACAAGACAATTATTCCGCGAGAGATCCCAACGGAAAAGCACGATCAGTCGGATCAGACTATTACGATGTTCTATTGTTCCGATATCAAAAGCCGATCCCGCCTTTGTGTGTATGTGTGATCCATTTGAAATTATTTGTTTAAAATACATCTTTTAATCACTCTATAATATACTATTATATTATATATAATATACTCTATAATACTGAGCAGCACCAAATGGATACCGAAAGTTTCGGGATCCTGAAATTCGATTCAGATATCAGTCATTGACCTACATACAGACTTATCCATTTAACTCGGAACTCGCGCTCGCGAAAACATATGAAAAAGGCAAGAGTGTAACATGCATACTTATTGTTACAGTCAAATGTTGCTCACCATCTATGGGCTATTGTTAGAAGTATAATTAGACGAAAACACAGAGCCTAGTAGTTAGTAGTCGCCTAAAGGCTTTAAATTTGACATTACAATAAGGAGAAGACGGTCGCTGAGAAAGCGAGCCACACCGACAGCCACTTATCTTCTATTTGTAAACAAAGGAAGAGAGAGCTAAATAAAGGCCTCGTGTAAAACGTGCATACATGGAACTGCAAAAAATATCTATTATAACTCAATTAAAAGTGAATATCATTAATATATTGGATTTAGGTTTGGATTTGGGTTAGTGTCCTCAATTCGCCCGCCATGAGGCGGCCGGTAATGTTTCCGCAAAATAAGGACAATTATTCTTTTCATAAAATAATATCTCAATTATTCATTCGCCTATTACTTTCACAATTAATTTGCTACTATCTCGCGCAGGCTTTGCCAGCCGCCACGCGGTAGGCGAATTGAAAAATCTACTCCAAACCTAAACCCAATGTCTTAAAGATATTCACTTTTAATTGAATTAAATATAAGTTATAACAGACGTTTCTTACAGCTTCGCATATACACATTGTGCACGAGTCCTTAAGTTCGCACGACCCGCGGTTATAAATAGGAGATAAACGAACGCAACTATAGGTAGAAACACAACGTAGTAGTATCTGCAACTTTTTGCGATATTACAGAAACTAAGCGAAATCAACGATTATATATATAAGAAAAATTGTTCAAAATGTTGATTTCTATAACATATTCAAGAATCATCGAAATCCGGTAGGGCGGATCGGTTCTAAAAGTCCAGCTTTGTAATCGATTTAAGATTATTTGAAAGTAGAACTAATTTTTCTTCAAAACTTTAAATATAGTATTTTTTTATATTGTTATCATCATTTCTTTCTTGCCTCTTCTTAAAATAGATGGATCTCGGGCTGCCGTGTCTCAAGTCATCTTGACAGTGCTGACACGAAGTTACCTAAAGACCTACCTGCTCATACTGACACATACAATAGATTTATGACTCATATCCAAAATGAGTTTCAGAGGCCCGAGCGATACGGGTACACCAAGATCCGCCGGATCCTGTCCGAACTTCTTCCAACTTCCGACCCGTCCCGAAGCTGAGAGTCCCGACACACAGGCCGGCCTACACAGCTCTATATACTGATGCTTACAATAGAAAGAAACAAATGGATGATTTTGTTTGATATTGTTTAGTATTGACATATTGACATCGATTGCAGCTCACATAGATATGAGAATCAGTATATGTATTGTTCTGATTTATGAGCAAGACCTGATACTGATGCAGGTTTCAACGTATGGAACGTGGCATCGATACAGAATATCCACTTTTAAGATCTGAAGGTTACACAAGGTATCAGGTAACTAATTCAATGGTCGAACCGAAAATGGACTGATTTCACATAAAAAAAGGTAAGACGGAAATGTAGAATAAATTTTTTTCATATAATGCTTTGTTTTCGAGAATTCATTAAAAAATTAATTTATTTTAAAATATTTCTTTACAGGAGTTTTTTAAATTAATTTCTATTACAAAAAGGATTAATTTCAATGATTTTTAAATTAAAAACATATCTGTGAGGTAAACATTTTTAGGTAATAGGTAATATGTAATAGTTTAGGTAATAGGTAATAAGTCGTCATAGACATATCAGCAATGTTTACGAATAAAGATAACAGTATAAAATCCGTCGAGACCCAGTATTTACACATGTATTTGACAAATTGTCGAAGTTAATTTTCTCGACAACAAAGCTTCATATGAAAAAAAAAGTTGCATTCTACATTTTGGTCTTTTTTTTATGTAGAACATCACCTTCCAGGTTGTATCGTCGGTTACCTAGCATTTTGCATATCATCAATATCATACTACAGAGTCTTCAGGTGATTGTCAAATATCTTTTTCTCTAATTCATACAGTGGTGTTGGAAGATAATTAGATATTTTTAACAAAGGTTAGAAAAAAGGCAAATATTATTATATTATAGAAGAAAGCTCCAATGGACTAGAACCAAAGAATACAATGTCATAAACTATAACTTACAACACCATTCATTATGAAAAACAAAGGAACAAAATGGAAAGTATTTTTTGAAACCTTAAAGCTGGATATGTGAGCGGTGCAATGGGAGCTAATGGGAAATGACAAACACACCACCGACAAAATTTGTAATCTAAACATGCTCAAGAAGAATCACCAATTTCACGTAGTCCCTGACAACTTTCCCCTAATCGAAGATGGAAAAATCGGGCTCCCATTCCTTACAAAGTACCAATAGAACGTCACTAACGATAAACTAACCTTAGACGAGATTATATTTCCATTCCAGAACACCTATAACAAGATAGGAGCAGGCGAAACTTTAACTTTAACCCAATACATCGAAGGAAAGCCCACAACAATATGCTTTATCAACACTGGTAAACAAATCTGTCATATTATAAACGAAATAGAAAACCCCATAAACTAAGACAAATTAATAAATTTGCATAAGTAATACGTACTAAACATATTGATCCAGAACTTCGAGAACCCCTTGAGAAAATCCTTATCAATTACCTAGACGTTTTTAACATGGAAACAGACTCACTACCATGCACTAACTTAACCGAGCATACAATCACACTCAAGACAGACAAACCTATAAACATCAAATCTTATAGACCGCCCAAATGTCATAAAAAAGAAATTGAGACTCAAATCAACTGCTAAGGAAACGAATCATAGAACCATCGGACAGGCCATATAACGCACCAATTTGGGTAGTTCCAAAGAAATTAGACGTATCAGGTAAACAAATATGGAGAGAATTAAGCGAGCAAACAGATCAAGACGCATATTCTTTGCCAAATTCGGACGAAATACTCGATCACTTAGGCAAAGCTAAATTTTTCTCAGCCCTAGACTGATCCATAAAATATACTGCATTTTCAACTCCACAAGGTCACTTTCACTATAATTGAATGCCCTTCGGGCTCAAAAACGCACCGGCAACGTTTCAACGTATGATGGATACCGCGTTGCGAGGATTGATAAAAAATAACTGTTTCGTATACTTAGACGATATCATAATATTCAAAAGCACCATCCAAGAGCACAACCGAAATCTAGCCATTGTATTAGACAAATTACAAAATTTAGGATTAAAGACACACCGGACAAATGCGAATTTTTTAAACCAGAGTTAGAATATCTAGGACATGTAGTAACAAAAGAAGGAGTAAAACCCAATCCCAAAAAGATTCAGGCCGTGAAAAATTTTAAAATACCAAAAACCGCGACTCACATAAAATCATTCTTAGGACTCGTTGTGTACTACAGAAAATTTATACGCAACTTTTCTAAAATCGCGAAACCAGTGACAGATCTCACCAAGAAAGATACTCCATTCCACTGAACTGATAAACAATAGCTTGCACTTGACACACTGAAACAAAAACTCTGTGAAGCTCCTGTGCTACAATACCCAGACTTTGACAAAACATTTACATTAATAACAGACGCAAGTAACGAAGGATTAGAAGCAATACTCTCCCAAGATGGACATCCATGCTGTTACATATCCCGAACCTTGAACCCTCCTGAGAAAAACTATTCCACAACCGAGAAAGAGTTACTAGCAATAGTATGGTCAATCAAAAGACTAAGACAATATCTACTTGGTAGAAAATTTAAAATTCAAAGTGATCATCAAGCTTTAAAATGAGAGATCCCTCATCGAGACTCATGCGATGGCGCTTGAGACTCAAGGAGTACGATTATGAAATTGAATACAGAAAAGGAAAAGAAAATACAGACGCTCTATCCCGATTGTATCCTATCAGCAATGAAGAAATCCAATCCGATCTAAAAAAAAATCCCGAACTATTATGACGAATATATCGACTGGAAAACCAATATCACCCCAGTTCCAATAACTCCGACCGAACTAGGAGACTTTAACGAACAGCATTGGTTGCATGAATTAACTAAACACTTTATTAAACACCAAACTGGACACTTGCATATAGGAATAAACGACAATAGCTTCAGCACATTAGGTAAACATTCAACTCATGCTAAGGTTTCTAACAACCAGATTCCCTCAAATTAAACTAATATTTGGACAAGATCCGCCAGTAGACAAAACGATGGGGACGAAAATTTAAAACTAATATGCATGGGATATAATACTTCAGTACACGAAACGACCGGACATACCCCATTTGAAATAACATTTGGAAGACAAGCTAACATGCCATCTTCAATATCAAACAACCCCACCCTAACTAAAGATCAATTATTTAATCTCTGGAAAAATCGACATAACGCCTATATAGCAAAAGCAAGACAAATCACTAAATCAAACAAAAAGCGATATCAAAGAGATCAGATTCGAAAAATTATCAAAACACAGACAATATTCCAAGTAAAAGATAAAGTATAATACCTAACCTCGGTATAAAAACCCTCCAAAATAAGCGCTCGAGATCAGTCTGTTGTAACATTTTGAATCAGTCTGTTGTAACACTTTGTACCGTCACTCCGTTGGATTTTCATAATAAATTCTATTACCATATACAATTTCTTCACCTTATTTGTGAAACGTTCGAACTGCGACACGAGGAGATCACTGGCGATCTATCATTTTCGTGATTTCTTGTGTCTCCTACGTGACACTAGCGTTGTCGAGAGAGTGTGGTCCGCGTAAGAGATACCGTTCGATCCGTGGTGACGAGAGTTGCAAATTAACTATCTAGTTGTCTTAATTATAATACGTTATTGTGATTAGTTCACGTTAAACAACCATCGTTTCCTGTTTAACTAACATCTCTTTAATCCACTTATTGTAAATAAACTAATTGTAGTAAAGATCCTACACTATGAAAGCAGTTAAAGCAGACAAAATGCAAGGATGAAACAGGATTTTAAATTCATCAGATAATACGGCTTTCAAAAAAGAGAGCAATTCTAAATGCCATGCACATAATGATATGAAACGAAATTCTTCTTTTTTCAGGGATTTGCCATAACGGATGTCCGCTTACAAGGGAAGTTCGACAACCCGAAAATGAAGAAGATCATTCTATCTGTTTATTGCTGGTTGGATTAATGGGAAAGTACTACTGTAACGGGAATATCTATTTATATCCAGTTTATTTTACGATAATAAAGACACAAGAGATTATATATATCATTTAATATAATTAGTATAACTTAATTAATATAAACAATTTGCAGCTCAGCAAGACCTCACGATCTACATCTGATGTACACGATGTACAACGATTTACATTACACCCTTCGATATTGTGTGTTCAAATGTTTTAATGTTTCAAGTCATTTACATATTTGTAGAGAACTCTCCGAAGAATATTTACACATGTGACATGAAAAAATAAAATTTCAAAAAATTATGTGTGGTAAGAGTAAATTTTAAAAGAAAGTCTTTTAATTTCTCACATCCATAATATAGGCCATAAAAAAACATCAAAACTTTCAATTTAACCTTTTTTCTATGTCTTGTATAATTTCTTAAATATTTAAGATAATATGGAAAGCCAAAATTTCTTTGGGCAGTGTTTTCGTCCCTAATACAACAGGAGAAGAAGAAGTTTTGTTATTAGTATCACATAGACTACATTTGTGCAAAGTTCCAAATCTTTTTAGATTTTCAAATTGCCGAACTTTCCTTGTAATACGTCTTTTTTTCGTCTTTCTCTTCTTCATCCGAAAGTATTGCTATTATAGCTAGATCACTTGAAACGGCATTTTGTTGTATATACTCGTATAACGTCTGATTTCAAACTAATTAATATATTTATCTCAGGTATATCCTGGACGGCTCCCGGTAAAATATATAAATATTCGCGAATAAACACCCGGACATTGTCCGGGTACTATTCGGACACAGAATGAACACGGTCTTAAATGGACCTTTAAACATGAGATTCACGAGAGTGAGCTCGGAAGAGTTTCCGCACTTTTAAGGAAATTCAATAAAATACCACAGATACCATCGGCATTTATAAAGAAAGTCGAGTGAATGAAAAGGCCTGACACTGACAATACAAAAGATGGAAGCTGTATTCCTTCTGGGATGCAGAGTTCCAAGCTTTGTAGTCTTCAATATATACGCCAAGAACAAATAATAAAAGATGAAAGACTGAAAGGCAGAAGAAAATTCCATACTAATATCAAACAATTTTTTGTAAGAATATATTTTCTATAGTTTTCAGTTAAAAGAAATACCCTGCATATATATGCATCGATTCACTATTACGTTAGTCACCAATCACACCTCAATATACAAATAATATAACGCTCTAGAACCGTAATAACACTGAGTTAATTTAAAAACTTTTAACTCAAAATCTAACACTAAGACACATACAAAGTCTAATAACGTAACTTATCAAAATTATTATTTTCTTATATCTCTTTCTATGCTATCACATATTTGACAACGTGTTCCAATTGATCACGTTGTCGCGGATATGTCAAATCATTAAAATTTTAAATAATTTCGTTGGGTTTTTAACAATGTCACATGATGATTCCCAAAAATATGATAATATAAATAAGATACCACGCTCTTCTTCAGTGCATTATAACTATCAAATATTAACTTCTACAACATTGCAAAAATACCTTTCAGGGTGTGCTATAAAAAAATAGCATAGTATTTACAAGAAAATTGAAAATCTTAATGAAGAATCTATTTCATTGCATTACAGTAATAATATTTAAGAATGAATAAAGAATTCGTAACAATATTATTTTTTTATGTAATAATATTTTTTAACACAATTTTAATACTTCTAATTCTTTTTCTCTTATTCCGTTTTTAACATAATTCACTGCTGAAAACATTACTATATATAAGATGAAATAAAATAAATATATACTCACCCTAAGATCTTCGTTTCGTACTATTTCTAGAAGATGTCTAAGAAGTTCATGCGAATCATGTTGTCCTCCATCCATACATTGCGTTGTTTTCTTTTTGAACGAGTTTAACAACTCTGATGGACGATAAGATTGACGTTCATCAGTATTTTGCATTTCTGTAAGTGTTTTGCATAAAATTGAGGTAAAACTGCCCCAACCTTCTAAAATACCCTCTATTGGTGGCTAAAAAATATTTTGTTAATAATATTTAAATAATTTATGTAATGGCAAGTTATTTATGGCATAATATTACTATAAGCATATAATATCACTAAATGTATAAATATTATAATGCACATCTTGTAATATAAAAAGGACTTAATCCAATTGACAATTATTACAAAATTATACATAGAACCATTTGAATAAGCTGCTTGCTCTTAACGATATAAAAAAACATATCGAGAAAATCTTACTTAATTTTAAAAGGAACATAATCTGCGATATTAGTATTTTATAGAAATGTAACAAATGACGAAACACTTATTCATTAAAGAAAGGAATGCTTCAGTACTTGCAAAAACATTATGTGCTTTTCTTATAATTATACATATAATTTTATGACTACAATCAAATCTGTTTTCAAATCTGTTTATCTGGAGCTCTTATATTTTTAATAATTATTCTATAATTTACATGCATACATTGTCTAATCTAAGATATAATTATATCTTTAAAAATTTCTCATGTCATCTTAATTGCTGGTATAATATTAAAGGGAATGAATTTACATAAAAAAATAATTGAAAGTTTAGTAACGTTTTCTCATAAGAAGCTTCATTTTGGAATAAATAGATGTTGAAGATTCATCGAGAATACATATAAACATTTGACTGTAATATGTATACTAATTTACATTAATTTTTGTTACGATCATATGTACATATTTATAAACACTACTAACGGTGGCTTGACACCTACAATTCCCAAAAATTTTTACTTACAAAAGCAGTGCGGGAAAATAGATTTTCGAGATGAGATTTTTTCTCAAAACGTGTGCATAATTGATAGTGCAATGATTGATAAATTTTTTTCATGACTCAAATTACACCGATAATAAAATGGTAACAAAAAATAATATATCAACTACTTCCAGGAAGACGTTGTAAAGAGGAGGCTTTAATCAGATTTATGTTAATAAGCATGTTTGAAAGAAATAAACTTATAACGGAAGTTTGATAGTTCAAAAATTTAGAAAAATTGGGAGCTCTGCAAGAAAATAGCTCAGGTGATACCAACGAAAGTACGAAGTTTTTCTGAAGCTGTCACACTGCACGAGTATGATAGAAATCTTCATGCGTCTAATAATATAATAAAATTCTACTTGTGTGTATATTTTCATCCCCTAGATAATTTTATATAAACATGTGTACTACTGTGTACTCATCTATTTACATGACCAAATAATTTTGATAATCCGATAGACTTTCATTCTTTTAAAGAAGCAAGAACTATTCCGCTACGCACATGATGTGTATAGTAAAATCGCAATTATACATTGTGCGTTATGCGAAAGATATTTCTGTTTTAAAAAGAGTATCATTTTTGTAACTTACGTAACCACCACAGTAAGCACAACCGTGCGAAATATGTACATATATTTTATCCTACTATCATAAAAGTATAACCATAACTACACATATAACGCTTGCAAATTAGCAGTCTTAATGAATTCATAGTCAATCTAAGTACAATAGATATTACAGAAACATAGCAAAAGAAGACCTACCAAAGTATCTAGAAGGGAAGATGAAATGGAAGGACAGAAGTATGTTAGCAAGATTTAGATGTGGTAACGAAACCAGAGCAAGGGAACACTGGAAAGAGGAGGGAGAAAGAGGATGCAGACATACACATATTAGAGGAATGTGAGATAACAGAAGGAGCAAGGAACATGGTAAAAACACTAAATGAGACTGGAGAAGGACTGGCAGAATTGAAAGCGATAATAGAGAAGAGAAGAGTAATGGAAGAGGGGGAGGAACGACAGGAAGGGAGCACACCAAAGAAATAAAAGCCAAAGACGGAATGAGCAATTATAAGGGCTAGTCATAAGTTAGTACAGAGAAATAGAGTATGTAAGGTGCAATAGTTAAGTACAAGCAGCTGTATATAGTTATAGAAGAGCTTGTGTAAGAGAAATATAAGAGATGTAATGGAATTATATAAGAGATGTAAACCGAAAGTCGTCCAAAGCCGAAAGGTATGGACTAAGTATTAATAAATAAATGAATTCACAGTCGAAATTTCAGCGTCTCTGTCATATAGTATATACTTATATAATAGTATATAATACAAGTATATACATATAATAAACTATCTATTTGAGTGTCATCAAAAATTAAAACTAAAAAAAATAAAGGAAGAAAAGCTTTTCCCAAAAATTCTTTACATAGTATAGAGCATGAAAAATGTCAAAACTATAATCCCCTTTTCCACTTGTGATTAGTGGCGCGCGACTCTCAGTCATACAAAATCCATTGTTGAATATGGTACAATTCCTATACGCGCTGCCGCGCCTAAGAATTCGATGTCGCGAGACGCGAAATTGTGCGAAATCAAGATCAATTGCACACGACTACAAAGTATTTGAAATACATATATGTCATACCCACATCCAGAACAACTACATGTGACTGAATGTCATTTTACTGTTAGAAAACCTCTCCCTTCAAAACGTTTTAATGTATAATACTATTAACTTATATTGCTATGCATTATTATATAGTAATAATATATAATAATATCATATTATAATATATAATATTATAATTTATAATACCTTTAACATAAATAATTAATATTATAATGATGAGAGATTTTCTACCGTGATACTACACATATATTTATTTGTTAACATTCGACAGAAACTCTAGAGGTAATTATCTTATTTATGTCCTTCAGCTTTTCCAAAAAAATTTTTGTTTAGTACTAACAGTTTCTCGACATAACTAGGTTACTAACTTTTTATAAGGAATAATTTAATGAATTGATTAATATGTTAAAGAATGTATGGTTTCATTTAAAAAAATTTAAAAAAAAGCTGACCTATATTTGGCATCGCGCGCGATTAGCCGCAAGTGGAAGAGTTCTAGGTTCTAGCTACGCGTTATACAGCCGACAAACCAACCGACCGAACAACAGTTAAAATCGCATAACTATGCGGCGATGTCCATATATATACATATGTATGTATGTACGTCAGTAGCACATGGCGAAATAGAAAAGGATTGATAGCGGAGCGGCGAAGAAAGACAATAAACCCGTTCACCAGCATCGTGTCATGCGGAAATAAACATTTGAGAGAGTCGTACAGCGTGGCCACCCCACAGTGGGATCCGCTTCATTTTCGTATCAGTCAGAGAACACTATTGCAATAATGAAACTTCTTTATTTTTTATTTTTTGTTAATGAATGATTGAAGTGAAACCAAACACGACATTGTTATCGTATTGTTTATGATAATGAGATACGAGCAAACCAATCGTATATAGGGTGGGGCATAATTTAACGTGATCAGCGTGTTTATAGGAGGATGTGTAAAGAACAGAAGGTCAACTTCGTTTTTTTAGATGAAATTACATATATTTTTTTACATGCATTCATTCTTCGGAGCATTCTACGTCAAATAGTGTTAAAGGACAATATTATTATTATTTTAAATGTATTTTTTGTTATATTATTATAAATGTATTTTTTTTAATGCTAAGGAAATTGCTGAATGAAGATTTAACCGAACTGAAAATACGCGACGTTTGACCGTATCATAGAGCCATCGCTCTTCCTAATACTTCTTAAAAATGGTTCAGAACAGCGCCCCACCGGTTGATTTTCGGAATCTCAATCCTAACCGACGCTACGCACAGTAGAAGCAACTAGATCCCAAGCACGGTATTCAATATCAATTGAATCACGTCAAAAATTAACTCTTCTGATTTCCAGCTTATGATGCCTCATTAAGAGATTGAGAAATAGACAGGAAAATTATATTACTAATAATAATATAATATAAATTATATTATTGTATATACATATTTGTTTATTCGTATTTGTTTCAAGAAGCAATGCTTAGCACGTGTCACCGCACAAATATCACCACTCCGTGCTTCCTACTTCAGTGAAGTTCTTTCCGCAAAAATCAGTAAATTTGTAAACTCAATATCTCAAGAACTAATTAAAGTTAGTCGTATATATAGAGAGTTAGTGAATTCTTTTTAAGAAACACAATCAAATGATTTGAAGAATATGTACCATGTAGAAAAACGAACTTGATCTTCTCCGCTCGAAAAATAACTACGTAAAAAATATTCGCCTTCATCAAAAAATGTATCTGTCTTATGTCATATAATCTTCATATGAAAAACTTTTTGTAGCTGCAATACATTAGAAAATATGTAAAGGACTGTCCAGAGTTACCGTGGACACTCTGTATAAGTATGTGATAAAAATTAATATCTCGTACACCATAACGTTCGAATGTAAATAATGTTCCCTTTTATATCGAAATGATCGTCAGAAAATGGATCGTTAAAAAATGGTGTCTTTTATTAGTACGAAAATTGTGTTTTTTTTTTAATCTTACAAATTTCTTATATTAAAAAAGACGACATGATCAATGACATTCGATTCTATAAAAAGACAGCCCTTTCCAACGTTTATGCCAGTGAAGAGAATTTTTAAAAGTGAAAACAATTTTTCCAAACATTCCTGAATAGAAATCGTAAATGGTAGTCTGAAACCGTTTGTACTGCCGGTCGCTTGCTTCTCACTCATAGAGCTGCTATATGCCGGATATTAATTTTGATTACTCGAAGGAAAACGAAAGAAACATAGCGTATTATAATTACGTAAGATCACAGAAAACTACGAACTATTCGAATTTTTACAATTTTTGTAATCATACATATTGAAGGACATCTATACATATAAAACTGACAATAAGAACAAAAGTTTTACTATAATACCGAAAATCCAAATTCCAATTTATCTGTATTTTGTAGAATTGTTTGAAGTTTATGAATATTCAATGGAATAACATTTTACAACAAAAATTAACAATTAATTCGATAAGATTTAGATACTTAGTAACTATATATAACTATATATACTATATTACATATATATAGAAACTATATATACGTAATTTAATTTTAAAAAAACTACAAAAAATAATAAAAACTAATCAAAAGATTACAAAATTATACATATATTATTCAATAATGGCTATTCAGCACAGCTGTTAAACTTTCAGGGTACCGACTTTTCATGTTCATAGTTTCATTTAAAAAAAAATTGGTTTATATTTCCCACACACATCCTATAAAAGCTAATCGCGTCAAATTATGTCTCCCTCTAAACCATCCAACTTTCATTTAAAACATATTACTTGCGCAGTAATGGAAGTGATTCCAACTACGTGTCCTGTATAGACATTTTATCGCACAATTTTCATCGATGTTGGCTCGATAAAAATCAAACTGGTCGCCTGCATGGCGTGCGAGCCTGGCGATCGTATCAAATATTAATTAACTAGAATTAGGGCCCTCCAAAAGGCCACTTTCACCTTCGTATCGGTGAAACGACACTAATCCAGAGACAAAACATTTTTATTTTATATTTTTTCTTAATAAAAATTTCATTAATACATTGAAGAGATTTTTCTAATTAAAGTGAGATCAAACTTCATATTGTTATAAAATTTTATAGTAAATTTTATATAAAAATATGTGGACTGTCGCATTACCCAATTTTATAACAATATCGTGTTTGGTCTCATTTTAATCAGGAAAACCTCACCAATATGTTAATGAAACTTTTATGAACAGAACATTAAAAATAAAGAATTTTCACTGTTGCATTAGTATTGGACTCGCCGCTACAAAGCTGAAACTGTCGACCCTCTCAAGTCAATGTTTAGTGTGGTAGTGTCCATGTGATGCGATAAAGATGAAATTTCATACAATTCCAATGATAAATATGACAGCTATCATCGCACGAATACCATGTAGAAGGCGTCCATTTAACACTAGGTTTTGCGGACATTTCGATTGCGTCAAAATGACGCGTATCCGTAGAGATAGGTATACTACATAGAAAACTCCAAAACTAGAAAACTTTGAAGAAAATGAATTTCGATATATATTTGTCTCGTTAAATGGATAAAAGTCAGTATAAATGGTAGAAGAAAAATATAAACGACTCGTGTAATTTACTTCACGAAATTCAAAATGCGTCGAAATGACGCGTCCCGTAAACCTAGTGTTAAAATGTTGTGTCTGTTCCGTGTCGTATTGGTTGATCAGTCGGTTTGTTAACTGTGCAATGTGCAACTAGGACCTAGCCTATAACTATAAAAAGTTAAATATCAAAAGATTATAGAACTTTTAATTTAGCTCCTTTTCATATCACGCGCAATTTCGTAAATATTCAAAACTACACAAAAACTTATATTTGTTTTGAAGAATGGTTTCATCTTTATTAAATGTTTGCTTGCTAGAACTAAGAATGCAAGTAGATGAAATGAAATGAAATGAAAACTAACGCGATGCAAGTAGATGAAATGAAACTTAGACCATTTACTCTACAGCTACTTTTGTAAAATTGATAACAGTTCAAAAATAAAAATCTTTTTTCAAAATTTATTAATCCTTTAATTTTGTTACTTAGTATACAGAGTATGTAGATTAATTGGGATTTAAATCGATCCCTGCGAATATTTCCGAAACTCATCATGATACTGAAAAATATTTCAAACAAGAAGTAAGTGGTTTCAAGGGGAACATAATTTGATGACATTAGGTTTTTGTAGGTGCATACATAGAGGACATATGAAGGTCAACTTTATAACTTTCAACTTTCATTAATGAAACCATGTATTTTTTAATACATTAATTGTTCCACCTTAGCTATTTTCTGCAAAGAGTTATTTACTTATTTATGTCGAGAAACCATTGGTTTAGTACATATGTTAACTTTTGTACAGCGAAACCTCTACATTCGTCACATACTTTCGGCAAGAAAATGTTATTATATTCATCCAAAAATCCAGTATTTATCACTAAAAGTCTAGATTACTCTAAACCCGTACTGTTTGCCTTATGCAAATATAGATTTCTTAATATATTTTCTTGGCCTTAGCTATACATATATGGTTTTATAATATTTTAATATCTTAATAATCTAATAATCTTTAATAATCTAAATAGTATACTTCAAATAGACACTTGTTTCTCATTCGACTGTTGCTAGCATCTTCTCAAGAGTTCCAATATTCGTACAAAAGAAGACTGTTGAGAACGTATCGTTGCCAACGTTAGTGATCCAACGAACAATACTCCAAGAAGGAGTAAGAATAAAAGGGAACAATGCGAAATGAACACGGACGAAAGACAAGATGAGAGATAAACGAAACACTTGAGTTTATTGTCACAAAATGCAGTTAGATTGAAATAACGGGGAGTAACAAAAGAACTTAAGCT
Source organism: Bombus cullumanus (assembly GCA_014737535.1). Taxonomy (NCBI): domain Eukaryota; kingdom Metazoa; phylum Arthropoda; class Insecta; order Hymenoptera; family Apidae; genus Bombus; species Bombus cullumanus. The sequence continues at coordinate 2,734,554 of JACXIX010000004.1, read as the reverse complement.
AACACTGAATACCAAGTGCAGCAGGAAAAAGATCATACGAGATAAGTTTCGACCAATTACGAACAATTAAGACCATTTATTAATTCGATTCGACACTGAGAACTAATTATTCTCTTTTTTGTTAATTTTTATAATACAAAAAGTTGATTCTATATTCATCCAATTTAATATTCGTTTGTCCTTCAGGAACAGATTAATGACGATATATCCTTGTGAAAAATTATATATTATTTTATTTATTTATTTTTTATTATTTAAAAACTGAGAAATAAATGTAGAGAACAGTAAACATGAAATAAACTACATCTAGTTCTGCAAATTAAGCAAGTGAAAAATAAAGACGAAGAAGATGAGTCAAGAGTTAGGCAAAAAGAAATAAAATATTTTACGCAAACAAATAACTATACCACTGAATAAAAAAAGACAACAAAATCTTACAGAAACAGAAAGGAATGAAATGAGTAACTATATATTCCACGAGGTTTCACTGTTTTCAGATTTGTTTTCTTCGACCTTCACACGACAAGTTTTACAAGATAAGAATTAAAATATCTGCTAAACTGAGGCTATGCGCGCACTAACAACAATTTGTCGCATTCGTTTATAAATTTATATGAACATGCGCGCATTTTACTACGCGACTGTAAGACGATTTCTTGTTATTAGAAGAAGAGAAAAAATTTAAACTTTCAATTGCTACAAGAAAGAGTGGCAAATTAGTGCTAATAATAATTTTGTGTATAAAATACCAAGATAGAAAACTAATGCATTTAAAAAAAACGTATATAGTTCCACTAAAAAAGATAAGATTGTCCTCCATATGGAGGACATATGTTCTATACATTTCTATCTACAAAAAATTATTAATATCAAATAGTGCTCTCCTCGAAACAGTTTAACTTTTGTTCCAAGTATTTTCCACTATCATGAATAGAGTGCGAATTTTTATGCAAATTCATATTTTTCAGAATATAATTCAAAAAATAGTGAATTGAGTAGAGAAATTTCAATAGAAGATTGTTTTATGTACCAAACATCATAAGAAACACTATACTTTGGGTATTTTATATTCCTTTATATTATACGCGTTGTATGTAATTTTGAACTTTGAAATTTCCTATAAATGCATGGAAATCCGCAGTCTAATCATGAACAGTTTCTGAGATATTCATAAGGATCGATTTAAATGGGACATCCTATATAATGTCAATATAAATACAATAATTATATGGAATAATATAAATAATTATATAGGATAATATAGAATAAACATAGAATTGCAAATGATTATTGCTCATGAAATTAATTTTTTATGCTGGTAGCAACTAAATATAAATTAAAGAAAGATGCATTTACTGCAAAGGTATTAGATACTATTAATTTAAATACAAAAAATATATGCAAATATTATTTCTACAAATATTATTCGATATAGCTCAGATTTATTTCAATACATTAAAAGAATGTAATTTAACTTATTTTGTACATGACTTGTTTAGAATAATTATATTTTTCAAAAAAATTAAAAAAGTAATATTGTATATGATACAATCACATTTATATGTTAACTTTGATTAAAAAATTCATTAAAAAACATTTTTCAATTTTCATTTTCATGTCTTGTTACATGTTATTTAGTGTATAATGATGGTATACATTTAAAAACAACTTACTAGATCAACTTCTTCTGAGTTATTAGCAAACTTATGTTTGCCTCCTGGTAAAATGAATTTTTGTCCAGGAAGACGCAAATCATCAAGAACTTTGACTAAGAAAGGTGTTTGTGCTAAACATTGCAGAACTGCATTAAAAAAGCAGGTGTTTCCCAAATTCATTAAACCCTAAAATAATATAAACTTGGATATTTTAATCACATACACATATTATGAGTTGCATCTACTTTTATCAAGTACATATCTAAATATTATTCTTACATAATTTCTTTATGTTTGTCAACAAATTACATTGCAAATGACTTTTTTAATTTATTGAAATTCATTAAAATAATAATCAAAATTACCAAAATACATACCCCTACTTTAGGCAAATTGTATAAACCTTTTTCTTTATCTACTTTATTTATATCTATGGTTTCCTTTTGACATTGCGTCATTGATGTCTTAGTTTGTAATGAATTTTTTACTATGCTAGATCTTTTTATAAACTCCACTGTTTCTTGAAGCTTTTTTCTAAAAATTAAAAATTATTACTTAGTCTGTAGGTTTAAATCTAAAAAGTTGAAAAAAGTATATTACAGCGCAATTTTGAAATTGTAACAAACGTTTTTATTACTTAGTTACATACACCATAGACGTTGCAAACAAAAATTTTTTAAATTTATTTCATAATCTAATTTCATTATTAAGTTTATTATGGTTATATGGGTAGGAAAACCACTTGTAATATAATACCTTTTCTTTCAAAGCATTTCGTTAAACTTTATGATTGTAATTGAACACTAGAAATTATTAGAATACATATTTAATTTCTTAATTATTATATATAGGTTATATAAAGGTTATATATATATTAGTACATATAGATCAAAAAAATACTATTTTAAATGTTGTTTAGTAATTTGGTAGAACATTAGGTGGTATAGATAATTTTTTTGTAAATATAATAATGGGGATATATCAAAGTCAAGCTAATTTATATTTTTAATATTTTTAAATGTTTATTGCAATATAGTAACATTTGTTGAAGCAAATACAACTGCCTGATATCAATCCATGCAGTGAAATGTCAAAAATTAAATCCAAAGACGTCAGATCAACTCAACTCTGTAGCTGATGTAACTGCATTGAGTAACCCTCATCAGGTTATATATACTATAAATAAAAACAGAGCTTCTTCTTATCCACCTTAGATTTATACCTTTAGTTTATAACTAGGAGTCAGTTCAAAAGGTGTCCTTCACTGAATCAGAAAGTCGAAGGGACAGTTTAAGCATTCCTTTAACCATTTATGTCGGTTTCTTAATCGCCTTTAATATAAGAGCTCTTTCGACTTTTGGCTTACTAAGAGCAACTGACTGCTAGAAGCAAAAAATATAAATCTAATACGTATAAGAAGAAATAAAAAGTTCAATCTCTGTTAATGGTTTTTATTTAGTTTACTTTTCTGTCTGCCTGGGTAAAATTTTGTAAGCGAAATTTCACTCATTCTCCAAAAAGATAGAAAGTTGAAATTTTTAAGACTAAAAAGTAAAAATAAAATATATAAGATAAAAAAAATTAAGAAAGATCGCTTTTTACAAAAATATATTAGAAAAAAGAAAATGATTTTCTTAATCAATTATCAGTAATCAGGGCTCATATTAACTAATAGTTCTACAGTTTTCCGAATTTTAACAGTTCCAGAGTTTCTCTATTTGATTAGATAAATCTCAGATTCACAAATTGAGTCAAATATTCTACCATTTTTACCTCGTAATCGTTAGAGAATCATTTTCCTTGCCTTCGTTAGAAATTTCCCTGTATATTATTATTATATTCAATTATATAATGATATTTGATTAATAAAAAATTTTCTTCCGTTTAGTATATTCTTAAATAAAAACCACATGTTTTTAATTTTTTTAGTTTATATGTTTTATTTATTGTGCTGAGGTATAAATCTAACAATGAGATACATAAGGGGAAATAAAAAGCGCGATCTTTACCTATAGCGTATAATCTAATCTGCGATGTTCGGTGTCGTTATTCGATGCAATCGCGCCAGCTATCGATTTGCGTTGATCTAATGCCTTCGGATCTAATTTATGATATTCCACTATGTTATGAATAAAAAAATACAGAGTTCCATTAAAAAAAATTAACTTGACTTTGATACTTGTATGCTTTTGACTTATATACTTTCCGATAATTTCGATCCCTCGTGAAATATTCCAATATAGTTATTCCAGTTAAACGAAGTAATATGTATAGTATATTCAAATTTTTGGATTTTTTGTGTGTTTTGTTTTATGTACATATATAAAGTTGTGCATTTATTTTCATACATACCTACAGCCAATATTAATCTTTGTTTCACATTGAAAACACCAAACACTCCAATAAAGACTCTCAACTACCATAACATGACAATCACTATGTGGCTTCTTATAATGTTCCAAAGCATGACCACATTCTTCTCTTCCACAACCTTGATATCCACATTGTAAACAAATCAATACAGCTGAATTTGTTACATATTCCTGAAGTTTTATATATATTCACTTTAGAAATAACATTAAAAAGAAAAAAGGCTTTAAGTTTTTGAATTTATACCTTTTCATTGAGCTTTGATGAATCATTTTTGCACTTTTTACATATTGAACATTCCATACTAATTCCTACTTTATTGACACATTTCTTAATTTTATTAAAATTTACTGCCTTTGGTATATGTGGACATTTATTATCTATAAACATTAATGTATATGTTGCTAATGTTGTAGAACTATTAACTAAATATACTACACATAAGAATTTAACTTATTATATCATTATTATATATCATTATTAAGTTTATTAATAGGTTTCTGCATAGCTCCTGTCTGTTACTGTTTATTTTCTACAAATTCAATTTTTGAAAACATCTTATATATTTATTTCAAACTATGTATTTTCCATTATTATCTATGATAGTTCCTCATCTATGAATAGATGTTGGATTATAGGGTCTATACTACTAGATGCTTATAGACTCTTTCTAAACATCTAATTATCCCTATAAAATTTATAAAATAAATAAAATTTACCCTATAAAAGAGATTAATGAAAATATCTCTATTTAAGCACAATTTGTATTACCATATAAGTGGGTCAAATAAATATTTTTGTAGTTTATAAATTTTGAAGCTGTATTATTTCAAAATGATAGTTAGGCTTTATCAGATGTCAATACTTTGTACATACCACTAGATCAGAGTTTTATTTGATAAGTTTTGTGCTCAAGTCACCTATTATGTTGGCTTCTACTTAATGATATGACTAATATAATAAAGTTTCCAGATCACATCAAATGTGACATACAACCAATAAGAGTTATGAATATTTGTTCAAATGATTTGCACTGGTGTATGCTTACTTATGAATGACATAAAAAACTTTTAATTAATACTTGAGTCAAAAATGTATTTTTAATATGAAAGAATAGAATTGGGATTAGAAAGCTTTCTGTACATACTTATGAGCACATAAGACAATATATAAGAACAATGTAACAATGCTATTGCACTAAACAATATGAAGTAAATATCATTTTCCTAAACAAAGGAAATAGATCTGAAATTAACTAAGTATAAAATTAATTCTAAAAATGGAAATTTCTATCCCTCTACATGAACTACTAATAGAATACAAAAAAGAAATGAAGATACTTCAAGATGTTGCTAATATGTTAATATAAATATATATCAATATAGATATATGTTAAGATAAAACTAAATCTTTCGAAGATTGAAAACATAGTGAACAGCACACATCAACTGAAACCTCTCTATAGACAAACAATTTTAAAACTATTTATAAAATTGAATCAAAAACTAAAATTAATTAATATGATTGAAACTAAATATAGTAACAAAGTTGTATCTCAAATAATTTGTAGTATCATTCAAAAAGCAGATTATAATAAATGAATATAGAAGTGAAGAAACTCTTTTATTAGTAAATTAAATAAAAAGAAATGAATAGATTTTACAAAAATTCATATGGACAAATTATTAAATATAAGTAAATAATCAAATAGAAAAAAAATTTTTATTCAACCATAAAGCGTAGCACAGGTAATGTGAGTGAGGTTAAAATAGTATAACCATCAATTTATTAAATGCAATATCTTTTTTACATTTTGAAACATTATCTGCGTGACAGAGCACAAGAATTAAACCTTGATAGATTGTCTATCTTCCAGCAAGATAGCAACTTTATATAAATTATGAAGAAAGTTAAAAAGGGATTGTCCGGCAATATATTTAATCAGCTTTATATCCTTTAATCATTTGATTTGAGCCCAATTGGGCATTTATGGGATGAATTAGGCAGATACATCAGAAATTGTAATACAGCAGCAAAGAACAATCAAAACAAATGTTAATAAAAAAATATAATAATGTTAAACCTGCAACGATAGCAAAATCAGTTACTTCCATGCAAAAAAAGGGGGAGAGAGGTATTCAAAATCAAACATGTGGATCATTAACTATCATAAAGAAAAGTAAACTTTTCATTTAATTTAAGTTCATGTATGTACACAAAGGTTTTTTTCATTTAGCTTTTGTTCAGTTATCATTTACATCTTATTTCTGTGTTAATAAAAGTCACAAATTCTTCTTTATTTTTGTCATATTGATTTTTAATATGTCACTATCAAAAATATTCAGATAAATTTTAATAAAAATTCGAACAAGATATACCAAGATTATTTGATCTACTATGTATCAATGTTATATTTATTTTAACATTGAAACATAGTTTCTAAGAACAAAGAAATAGACAGAGTTTGTGCAATAACCTATCATTATCACAATTTATTTAAATACATAATAAATGAATAATTTAATTAGTAAGAACAATATAAGGATGAATATATTTATTATATAATTAATAAGTACGAATATAGATACTATAAGAATGGATATTGCACAATCATTATACAAAACTACTGCATAATTTATCAATGTTTAAATTATACATTTTTCGATATTTATCATTATGTAGTCATTATACCAAATAACTACATAATTTAATTATACTTTAATTATACTAAATATACTATACCAAATAACTAAATATTTACTAATTAATTCTTTAAGACTTAATTCTATTAACGAAACAAGTTAATATAATTTAACTTTTTGAAAATGAATATTTCCTTATTATAAAAACAAATAAGGGTTTTGCAACCAAAGTTTCTTAAAAAATGAATTCTAACCTGTATTATTAGATTCGTTACACGAATCAGTTGAACATTCATATAACTCTCCATTTGCATCTGGTTGTCGATTACGTTTTTTACTCATCTCGATGTATTTTCAAACTGAAACGAATATAATTGTTAGAACTTTTAATTTTTGCCACTTAGTAATTTAGTAAACAAAAAAGCATGTGGGAGTTTGGTTAGACTAGTTATTCTAGAAAATGTATACGATAATCCAAACAATTCCTAACATATAAACGTTATGCGTTATTATACCTTATATTAAATCGTGGAATAATTTTTTTAAACTAACGAAATGTTATGCTAATTATTCAAAACAAACTAAATACAAGCACTAAAACAAAATATTACCGTAACAATTACTATGCTTGCACAATCCATATACTGTGCGTGTACTCTACTACGATCACATAAACAGGTCTCGACACTCGTATATTAAGGCCTAGGGAAAACCGTCCAAAAATTGAGTCATGATTAATTGTGAAAAATCAACATGGAAGGCAAGAAGGTTCTCGTTCTGCGCATGTGTAACATGTTATAAACGTCTCGGACAGAGACAGAGATACTCTACTCATTTCTGTCTGTCTCGTAAAAATGCAGATTTTATTGACCTACCATGTTGATTTTTTACGACTAGACACGACTCAATTTTCAGATGGTTTTCCCTAGCGATCGACAAGAGCTGCTTATAGGATCATATACTGTATCACTAATATCACCACTAGTACCACTACTGTACTTTCGAAATATCCAGTCACACAATTGCAAACTATCAAAACTATAATATGGACAGGATTGAAAACTTAAAGTTACGATATACTGTGCACTTGGCTTTACACAGTCTCATCCACTCATTGATATCTATTGATATCTATAATATGTTATATACTTATTACTTACAGAAAAAGAACATGTGATATAAGCGAGTGATCAACTCATGTTCCTAAAAAAAATCCAATACACAATGTACTTCAAAGCAGTGGAAATGATCTGCAGTATCTGAAAAGATCTGATGATCTCAAAAAAGGAAGCGCTCAAATTTTATAAGAGAATGAGATAACTAAGAAATAAGAAAATGCCAATTATAAGTAAAAATGTTATATAGCACTACATTATAGTTTAATTTATAATTTATATTCTATATATCGCGACGTATTTTATAATCTTATAAATTTATATTTCCAGTGCTATTCTTATAGGCTAAATATTACAACAATGTACGATATAATACATGTAGCGGCACATGAGTCAGAGGACAATTCAAATCATGTTGTTGTTTTGCCTTGGAGTATCAAGATCGTTAGGATACAAGTAATGTAAGAACAAATAGACTCCGGGCAAAACAATGTCGCCGCTACATGCAACCGTCGAATGAAGACGAATTCAAATTTTCCGACTTCCCCCGACCAGTATAAATAAACGGACGCGATCGCGAGCAGGACACACATACCGAGTATCTAACAGTATCTACAGTATCTCCGAGTATCTTCGAGTATCTACCGAGTTACGCGACGAGCATTAACGAGTATTTATCCGTGATTTTATTTTGCGATTTGTACTAACGACTCACGTATACAGGCTGTACATTAATTTATTAATTTAAATATATTCGACGGTTTCAACAACGAGCAATCTCGTCCTTTAAACCTCACGTAACAACCATCCTCTACACACATAAACCTCTACACATATTCAAATCGGCGTGACCCGGCAATCTGCACTTCTATCTGACAGAGTGGGTCACCATTGGGTCACATCTTTTGTTTAGACATCAGGCGAAGTGATCGGTAGCACGATTCATCATGATTCACATTATTTATGTTTCCAATCTTAATTTATAAGAATATAATTTAACAAAAACTGGAATAAAATGCAAATGTTACTGGAGAAGACGTGCATGAAAAAGCGCGCTGGCTTAAACGTGTTGAACTAACATGACAAACTGATAAAGTAATAAAGGGAAGGAGGCAACGAAAGAAGGTAGATAAGGTGTGCTTTTGCTTAACCCATTTATCAGCCCATTCCTGCTCGAGCGGCCGAGGCAAGCAGATGTGCGCGGGCAGTCGTGTGCTCAGACAAGTGTTTCAAGTGCTACGAACAGTGAAAGTGAGGAGAAGTTAAAATGCAGCAGCAGATCCCTACAATAAAAATAACAAAGAAAGGACAAAATCATTACATAAACGACAATCAAAATTTTATGGATACAGAAGTAATAGAAGAACAGGAGAGACAGGAGGAGTGCAGTCATGATAAAGACAGATATTACCAGGTCGAAAACTGGAAAATAGCAAAAAACAGCAAAAAACGCAAATTAATTACAAACACAAGGACCACAGGAAACTCAAACACAGAAAAACAGCGATGGCTGCAAGAAGTACCCCTAAGAAACTCCTTCAGTTCATTAACGGAGGAAATAGATGACGACCCGACAAGTAAAAACAAAACGCAAACAACGCACATAATTAAACAGCCACCAATATTTATTGAGGCACAAATTATAAACCCGCTTATTGAACTATTAAGTAATATAATGATATATGATAATTTCTCGATTAAACAAACCAAACCTGGACAAGTCAAAATACAAACAAACACCCCAGAAACCTATAGGAAACTGATAAAAGAATTGAAGGAAAAAAACGCTAGCTACCACACATACCAGCTCAAAACGGAAAGGAGCTATAAAATAGTTATAAGAGGTTTACACCCAAAAACCAACATAAAAAAATTAAGTGAAGAATTGGAAAAAATTGGCCATCAAACTAGAACAATAAATAACATGTCAAGTTACGATACGAAGCTACCATTACCACTATTCCTAATTGAACTAGAACCCAGAAGTAATAATAAAGAAATCTATGAAATAAAAAAAAATACTAAATACAATTATAACAGTGGAACCACCACGCTACAAAAAAGACATACCGCAATGTATGCGGTGCCAACAATACGGGCACACAAAAAACTATTGTAACAGAAGCCCGGCATGTGTTAAATGTGCAAAATATCATTTAACAACACACTGCCCACACGCAGGCAAAATAGAAGAAGTCAAGTGCTACAACTGTAACGGAAACCACCCAGCCAGTTACAAAGGATGCGAAATAAGGAAACAGATTCAACGAAAGCTGTTTCTACCACTTCGCAAAAGATCATACAACTACCAAACACAACAAAAAACGGATAACGAAACAACACTGGAAACGCAATACGAAGCAAATCCTATAATCAGAAACCTGGATTCCCAAGGTAACCGAAGCTATGCGCAAGTTACCCAACACAATAGTCAAGCAACGATCACAAAAAATCAGAACAATAACAACAACGACGCTACAGAAATAAAGGAACTGCTAAAACAATCCATCAAAAACTCCGAATTACTAACAAAAATGATAAGCAAACAAAACGAAGTCCTCAGACAGCAAACTCATCAAATCACAGTCATGCTACAACTTCTTACAAACATGATAAGCAAAAAATAAAAACGGGCGCGCTGAAAATAGCAGCCTGGAACTCTAACGGCCTACAACAAAGGGCCCTAGAAACTAAAACATTCCTGCACAACAACAATATCGACATATTACTTGTTTCAGAAACACATTTTACCTCAAAAAGTTATATGAAAATACCGTACTACACCATCTACGACACCAAACACCCCTCAGGTAAAGCACATGGAGGAACTGCAATAATAATAAAAAACGACATAAAGCATTACCTTCACAGTCAAACAAATCAAGAACACATACAAGCAACCACTGTTACAATACAAACCAACGACAATTACTTTCAGATTTCATCAGTATATGCACCTCCGAGACACAAAATGACATTAAAAAAATGGGAAGAGTACTTCCAAACCTTAGGTGACAAATATATAGCAGCAGGAGATTTTAATGCAAAGCACACATTATGGGGTTCCAGAATTAACACGCCAAGGGGTAGAACATTAGAAAAATATATCAGAAGCTGCAACCTCAACGTACTATCTAGGGGAAAACCAACGTATTGGCCGACAGACCCCAATAAAATACCTGACCTGCTTGACTTCGCAGTAATAAAAGGTCTAAACGCAAGCAAATTAGAAATAGCAAACACCCTTGAGCTTAACTCCGACCATACACCAGTTATAATTGAATTCACAAGTTAGATATAACAAGTCACAAGCGATCTACAATAAAACCACCGACTGGCAAACATTTAAAGAGTTAATAGAAAAAAAAATTAACTGCAATATCCCACTGAAAACACCGGAACACATCGACCAGACAGTAGCAAATATGACAGAAATTATACACGAAGCAGCGTGGGCAACCACCACCCATAAATCAAAAAACAGACAGACAAAAATTATTCCTCAGGACATCCTAAACAAGATCAGGGAAAAAAGAAAAGCGAAAGCTAAGTGGCAAAAACAGAGAACACCAGAAAACAAAAAAAATCTAAACAAACTTGCAAAAGAAATAAAGAACAAAATAAGAGAACATCAAAACAAAGAATTCTCAAAATTCATAGAATCACTATCCGCGCATGAGGATACCAATTACTCCCTATGGAAAACCACGAAAAAAATAAAAAAGCCAATTAAACCAGTCCTAGCAATCAGAAAAGCAGATAACACATTTTTTTTATAATTTATTTATTTAAATTTTACAATTTGTCCAGTAGGACATTTGGTAAAATGATATAGCTTATAAATTAAATATAGCATGTGGATGGTTACCCCCAGTGGGGCTTCATCATCGCGTTTACTAGGCTACGTCCTTAGTAAGATCCGTTGGGTGTTTCCTTTTCAATCTTCTATCTATGCTTGCTTTGATCGTTTCCACAGCCAGTTGGTTCGGGTGTGTTGTTATTCTTGCTTTGTACCTTTCCGCGTACCTCTTATTTCCTCTTTTACCGTTGGTATTCCCAGGTCCTTTCGAATTTCCTCGTTTCTAACGTACCATGGGGCATTTGCTATTGTTCTTAGGATTTTAGCTTGAATTGTTTCAATTTTCTTTATATGGCTCATTGCTGCTGTCCCCCATAGTAGTATGCCGTACGTCCAGATTGGTTTTATGATTGTTTTGTATATTTTTACTTTGTTTTCTAGTCTTAGTTTGGATTTTCGGCTTGTTAGCCAGTACATTTGTCTCCTTGTATTCTGAATTTTGTCTATAACTGATTCAATGTGCTGTTTCCATGTGAGTTGTGTTTCTAAGTGGACTCCTAGGTATTTAACTTGCCTGGTTTGTAATATGTGCGTACCGTTCAGTAGGGTGCTTGGTGGCTTCTGTTTTCGCAGTGTAAATGTAATGTGGTTACATTTGTTGGGATTTGCTTTAATTTGTTTACCTTGAAGCCACTTTTCTATTTTTGTGATGTGTTCTTATAATAGCGTGACTGCTATTTCCGGGTTAGAGTGCCTGACTAGTACAGCTGTGTCGTCTGTGAACGTTAATATTTTACTGTTATCAGCTGTCGGTATATCTGCCGTGTATACTGTGTATAATATGGGTCCTAAGACGCTTCCTTGCGGGACTCCTGCCTTAATGTCTTTGACTTCAGAGTAGGTGTCCTTGATTTTTATTGTGAATGTTCTGCTGCTTAAGTAGGATCTGAGCAATTTGTAGATTTGATCCGGAAATTTCATTTTGATAGTTTGTAGTAGTTTTTCATGATCAATTTTGTCGAATGCTTTTTCGATGTCCATAAAGAGTGCCGTGCAGTATTGTTTTGTTTCCAGCGCCTGCAAGATTTCCATACAACGGGTACCTTTCCATATAACGGGCACGGTGCCTTGCCCACTAATCATATCTCACGTAAGTAATGGGATTTGCAAAGTATCATATATTGAAAATGTTTAATGTTGAAATTCGAGAAAATTATATACAAGAAAATCTTTAATGACGATGATATAATCATTAAACGAAAAATATCAATTAATATAAATTTTAGATAAGGTATTATTTTAAATTAAATAATATAATGTAGTTTATGAATGATATATTTTCACATATTTATCAAAAACAAAGCAGTTAATTTAACAAATGTGTTAATAATTTTTGTTGAGTAAAAAATTTTAATTTCTTCGCAGATCTGTCAGCTTCTCTTATTTTACTATAAGATTCTCTTTTTCTTTATCTGATTCTTGAATCTTATATAGGTAGGCGTTCGGATAAAGCAAAAAATGACTTCCGATGAGATTGTAACTTGCGAAATGAGTTGTTCTACAGAAACGGAAATTTTTTGTGGCTCTTATTTTTTAACATTCCAAAAAAAAATAAATTGTATTGTTAACATGATAGAGAAAGATAAGAACTGCAACTTCATAGGCAAGTTATAAAGAACTATTAATTTAATTTATTTATATCCGTAAACTACTTTTCATAGATGAAATTCTCAGCCTCCCCGCTAATCACAATTACAAAATTTAGTCTACAACCCATGCTCAATGAAGGAATTTAAAGTTATTTACTAATTTTTCTACTTTATATATATTTTACAATAATCATATTTATCATTTACATTTATTTTTACTTTAATCGACTTTGTTTTATTGACAAAAAACATTTAGACTCTTTTCAATCTCCCGTCTGTGAAAATATTTCTAAAAAATTGATGTCTTGATATTAACAGAGAGAAAAACGCCTATTATTCTAGTTGTTCCACGGTACATACTGCACTACGCGACCAAATGCTAAAGGTGTTCTACGCTAGTATATACAAGAATCGATAAAGTTAGGGATTTGCCCCATTTGGTTCCACACTAGTGTAACGTCAATCCACATTAGAATTACTTCAAGGACCCACTGTTACGTCAGGCGACACTCTACATAGACCAGGTCACATACCGCGGGCAGGATGGCAACCAGATATCCGCACATCCTTACTGCATACCCTCAATAGTCTTAAGGAGCCATCATAAATCTCAGGCATTTTCTAACTAAAGTTCTTCAGACCATAGAAACCTCCCTTTACTGACTCGTTTCTAAAGCTTATTGTTTACTACGGGAAGACACGGGAAAGTTAGTTTTTCTCACGTACGATACTTCACAATAGGAACCATCTATCGAGGGCGGCTAAGACCCTTCCTAGTCCACCAAGCTTCTTTCATCCAATTAGAAGCAATGTCTACTGCCCTCACTTTCCTAACCAAAATTGTCATCAACAAATCCGATGGTCCCGTGCGCCTAGACACACTCACCCCTAGCTTTCCTCAGACACAGTATCGTCAGAAAAACTTACTTATTCTGTATCCTTAGAATAGTCAAGATATCTTTACCGGTTTCTACCCTCAGACTAGTCGCGTACTTGATTTATACATGCCGATCAGTGTAACTAAGTTCTGTGTAAAGTTGTTGGAGTGAACTGTAATTGCGATTACTGAATTTATAATAAAGTTTAATAAATAAAATAAAGATAGTAGTTGTGTCACGACTCAACCCTCTCATCTTTATAATTTAAGTGATAATTTTACGTGACACTAGCATACGCAAGAACCTATTTAGTTTCATAACAAATGAGATATACTCGCTGTGGTTCTACGCTACAAGAGTCTATTTTATTGTACAGTTCTACGGAAAATTTTCATACTTTTTTATCTGAGATAGACAAGTATAAGAATAATAAAATCGCGCAATAATGAAACTTAGTTGCCTCAGAAAGAGAAATTAATTGTTTATTATATTATTTTTTAGGGGAAAAAAAGAAAATCTTTCCTTTTAAACGATAGATTAGATAGTTAGATAGAAAAGATGCTCAATGATGATCAATGATTTTAATATATCTTCTATATACGATAGTTTTTTTTAGATTTGACATGAAATTTATTTTCCTCGTGATAACGTTTTTGTTATAATAAAACCTAAATTTCATTTTAATGTAATAGTTGACAGATTACAAATAATATTTCTGTTAATCTTGTGTAGCTGTTTTATATGAGTGTTTTGTTAATTAATGTAGGTTTGGGCTTGATAATTAATCGATTCACACAGATTCGATTTATACTTAGTATATTTCTCAGTCAATTAACACGTGGTCGACTTCTAAGACAAAAGTACCAACTTAGCTTGTAGTAACTAGCGATCATGCCAACTTAACATTTCTTAACACTCCCCTTTGATCGTAGTTTCTACAAGCCCCATAGCTTTGGTAAAAATTTGAGTCTTAACTCTATTTAAACCTTTAGTAAGAATATCAGCAACATTCTCGGGACTAGGTATATAGGTATAATCTAATATACCCTTCGATACGCAGTTCTTAACATAAAAATAACGCACTTGGACATGCTTAGAACTTTCAGCAACTACTTCATCCTTGGACTATGAAATAGCCCCGATTTATCACAAAAAATCTTGCATGGGCGAGGGCAATATGACAATTGATCCAACTCCCTTAACAGTAAGGAAATCCACACAGTTTCCCTTGCTGCTTCTTGCATCGCCACAAACTCCGCTTCGCATATCGATTGAGCTATAATTGATTGTTTCTTGGACAACCAAGATATTGCACCACCAGCGAGTATGAAGACATACCCGCTCCTAGATTTCCTATCTACCGAACAGCCCGCAAAGTCTGAATCACAAAACACCTTCAAAGGTTGTCCTGTCCTTTGGTACACTAGCTTCAAATCTTTGGTCTTTAGCAGGTACTTAAAAATCCGCCTCACTGCTTTCCAATCGGATACAGTCGGATTTGCGCATCTTTGGCTTAACTTACCTATTGCACACGCGACATCAGGACGACTTACACTTGCTACATACATAATATGCCCCACAGCTTGTTCGCACAATTTATTATCGAAGGGCGCATCACACTCAATGTCAAAACCGGTTTCACACTCCTTAGCTAGCGGTGTTGACACTTCAACCTCATGGACAATGTCAAACAGATCCAACATTTGACCTATCTGTACGGATTGATCAAATACAACAGTGGTACTGTTTGGCTTACACAGGTGGATGGATAGAAATTGAATATTGGTACCCAACATCCTAACATCTAATTTCTCCTTAACTCTAGTTTTGAACACTTCAATCCTATTCTTCGTTCCAAACACAAGAATGTCATCCACATACACAGCTACAATCAGATTCTTGGACGCATTCACATACACGCACGGATCACTCATACATGGGTTCAGACTCAAAACTTTCAAAATGCTGTTAATGTGTCTAAATCACATTGTCCCAGCTTGCTTCAGTCCATACATGCTCTTTTTAAGTTTGCACGCGTATCGAATCCTGTCTCTCCTTCATCGTTTTCACCGTCACTTTGAGTTTCAACGTCAAATTTGGTCAACTCCCCTTCCAAGTTCAAAATCTTCTACGTCCCATATCCACTCAGAGATTTCCTTTTTATGTTACTCGTGTCTACTTTAGCATTCTTGTATGGAAACACATTCTCCTCGAACCTGACGTGACAAGATATTATTACTTTCTTCGTTTTCAGCAGGTAGATCCTATAACCCTTGACCTGTCGGTCATAACCTACAAATATCCCTTCATCTGCCCTGCTATCGAATTTTCCTCCGCTTGGGCTTCTCAGGTACCAGACTCTGCATCCAAATACTCGCAGTCTGTTGATCTCCCCTTGGATGTCGCATCTCTTACTTTTCCATAATTCCAATGGAATCTTGTATCCGATAGCAGCGGATGGGCATAGGTTTCTTATGTGACACGCAGTGTTCACAGCTTCTCCTCACAGATAGTCAGAGAGCCCTGAGTGGATGAGTAAACACCTAACATCTCAACTAGAGTCCTATTTGCTTCATAGGGACGGTCTTCCTGTGTAAAATACCTCCCTCCTTCAGGCAACATTCAAAATTTTCCCCTGTATACTCACCTCCATTGTCAGTTTGGAAGGCACTTATTTTGGGCTGGTGTAGAGCCTCTACTTCCATCTGGTATTCCTTGAAGCACTTAAGTACTTCGCTCTTCCTGCTGATGATCCTAACGTACATGAAACGAGAGAAATCATCAATGAAAGTCACAACGTAATTACCTCCACCTAATGACTTGCACCGAGCTCTGCCACTGACGTCGCTGTGAACGATCTCTAAAGGGCGTTGACACATGTGGTGAGCTGTCCTCGGAAATGGCACCTTTGTCATTTTTCCTTTCACGCAGACTCCACATAGTTCCTCAGGTTTCCTCGAGTCCTCCTTCACACTACTTACAGAAATTTTTCTCATTGTATTCCCATGCAGGTGGCCCAATCTCTCGTGCCACGATGCGGTGCTCTTGTAGACCTTTGCCTCAATGACTTCAATGTCTTCGTCATCTTCCCCAGGCTCCTCCTGATCGTTTTCCACGGAGACGTTTGCTATGTCACGTAAAATTAACAATTAGATTTTAAAGATAAGAAGGTTGAGTCGTAACACAACTACTATCTTTATTTTCTAACGAACTTTATTGAATAACACCGCAATGTTTACAATAATCGTGACTGATCTGAGAGATGTTGACTATTCTAACGTTGAAGAATAAGTAAGTAAAGTGACGATGTTGTGCCGGAGAAAAGCTAGTGATGGGTGCGTCTAAAGCAAGGGACCATCGGATTTGTTGATGACAATTTGGTTAGGAAAGTGAGGGCAATAGACATTGCTTCGGATAGGATAAAAGAAGCTTGGTGGACTAGGAAGGGTCTTAGCCGCCCTCGATAGATAGTTGCTAATGTGAAGTATCGTACATGAGAGAGAAACTAACTTTCCCGTGTTTTCCCGTAATAAACAATAAGCTTTAGAAACGAGTCAGTAAAGGGATGTTTGTATGGTCTGAAAAACTTTAGTTAGAAAATGCCTGAGATTTATGATGGCTCCTTGAGACTATTGAGGATATGCAGTAAGGATGTGCGGACATCTGGTTGCCATCTTGCCCGTGGTGTGTAGCCTGGTCTAGGTAGAGTGTCGCCCGACGTAACAGTCGACCATGGCGTGGTCTCATGGTGTTGTTACAGTCTTGACAATTAATCACGGCGGTTAGGTACTCGCGACACTAGTGACAATGGCCTCAGGTTCGATAACGAATCCGTGGTCAACGGGATGATAGATGTACGTTCTCACAAAATCTAAGTCTGACTCTTTGTTAATAAAACGTGAAATATTCACTGATCGTAAAAACGTTACTCTTTTCGTCAATGAGATCGCAAGAGAGAATGACTTTCTGTCCCGATGATGCCACAGAGGAAAAACTATATGGGGTGTGTCTAAGGACACGAGATCCTTGGATTCGTCGATGAAAGCCTTCGTTCGGAAGGTGAGGGAAATTGACGTTGTTGCTAATTGGTCAATCTCCATATCCACATGTACTGCGGAGACGCATCGACATCTGGCAATCATTTTACTCGAAGAATAGGGTCTGCGTGTGGCGAGCTACGGGACAGAGACCGTTGGAATGTTTACTGTCGAGTGTTACAACTATTTCCTTTTTAAGGGGAGCTATACTATTACTCCATACCTTTGTTAGACAAAACGTTCATCCCTTGACCGCGGCCTCGTTCGGCGACTGGCTGTCGCCTCGAGCCCAAGCTCACTATCACAAGTTTCGAACAATTACAATCGGACTGGATAGCTACAATTGTTTAATTACAGCTATGGTAGAATCTAGATTATAATGTTACAGGATTTTCCCGGAATTCCAAAGGCTCCGGTGTTCTTTCATCTCCGACAAAATAATAGTTAGAGTGTTACTTGGGTGTATTGTGTGTGCAGTGCGCATAGTACGTGTATTGTACACATAATGAGTGTTGTATACAGTGTAGCAGTATTTATATTATAGCCATATTTAATACAATATGTGTATATTTTTGGACATACACTTCTGCTATGATGCGGCGGGCAGTAATAGCACAAAAGTGCGAAGTTTATACACCGAAAAATATCCCAATAGGACCATACCCAGCGCAAAAATATTTTGCAAAATAGACCAACGACTGCGGAATACCAGTACGTTAAAACCTGCAAAATCTAGTGGACGAATTCAGCACGGCGATTCGAATCTGGGAGATAAGGTACTGTACCGTATTCAAGAAAATTCAAGAAGAAAAAAATCTTTGCAAATTAATGAGTCGGAAAATTCAACGCAATTCCAATTTCCCCGTGAGGATATTATTTACTGATGAGACAAAATTTAATAAATGTGGAATAACAAATATACGTAACGAACATTTCTAAGCACGTGAAAATCTACACACATTAAGTGGTTCATGCAGGATGGTGCATCACCGCATTCTACCAACGCAGTACAAGAGTACTTGACCAGCGGTTTTGGAAACAGGTGAATCGGTCGAAGAGAACCAGTACTTTGGCATGCCCGATCCCCAGATTTAAATGCTTTCGAGAGTCAGGCTTCGTTACAAGAAAATGGAGGACATATCGAATATGTATTGTAATTTTTTGTATTTTTTGTGGACACTCGCAGCCGAAACAATCGCGGTACGTGTGTGACTCTGCTGTAGATACTCAATGTCGGGACAATCGCGGTGCGTGTCTGATTTTGCTATGGACACTTGCGGAGACAAAGGATTAGAGGAAACAATAATCCTCTCTTCTCGGAAATTTCATAGGGCTGTTTTCGATAAGCTCTTATAGATATCCACAAGTAAGCAGGTTTAATGTTCAATCTGCCGTTTTTCTTTTTTTTTTTTTGCAAAATGTTGCGCGGAGTTGTTTACGTCCCTGAATTCCATGGTCTTCTTCTCCAAGACTTGTACGAGGTAAGCAGCCGCCCATGTGTCATTCGGATTGAGCATCACTATGCATCTCGCTGTTTAGGCTGACCTCCTTTCGTTCGTGTACAGGGAGATATGCTCGTGTACAGGGGTATTCTGGCCGATTTTTAATTGTCAATAACTAAAAAACAAAGCCGAAAACGCAATTTTTTTATTTTTGAATTTCGTCTTATTGCAGCTTCAAGAACTGCCTCATAAATTATCAAGAATCTGTAGCCGAACACTGCATATTTGAAATGCATTTTAATCATGTGAGTTTTCCCTAAGTATTTCATGGATACGGTAATATGGCGGCATTTGTCACAGATGAAGTGCGACTAAACAAAGCGATAAGATAGCGAAATTCCAAGCGCCTTAGCATGAGTGACCATCGGGATAACATCTGGTCACTCTATCCGTTCTCAGAAATATATGATCGAAGCCTTTTCCCACTCCCACGAATAAAAGAATTTAAATACTCCCCCTAAAATCATCCAAGTTAGTCTTGAACAGTCACGCCTAGAAGTCGGAAGTGTATTGCAAACCAGAAAAAAATAAAATTTTTTTTTTCTTAAATTTCTTTTTATTTTACGTGACACATTCGACGGCGGAACTTTCCGACAGCTTCGCGACACAAAACGCTATATACCTTCAAAGCGTAAGGCCGACATGCCTAATGTACCATCGATATCCCTACGGTTCTTTCGCCAAATATTCGGAAGAATGCATACGCGGCAACGGTCGCGGACATCTAACAAACGCGTGCATAGTGGGGATATCGAGGGGCAATAAAGGAAAGAATCCGAATATACACGGATCTCGTGTGGATGCTTCATAATCTCACCTCTAATGCTTCTAATTTCACCTCCTTGCATGGAAAGTCTTGCGCTTGACTTCATACTTAAATTTCGTACTTAAATTTCGCACTTAAAGTAACTATTAATATTATTAATTTATAACTAATATTACAACTACAACTGCACTTAACCTAACTGAAAGTTCAATTTTGCAGTACGGTTAAATAGTGTTTTTTTTATAACACAACGAATCGTCCTCTTTCTTTTAAATAATGTGCGTACGAGTCGTATTCGACACAAGCACGCGGTTCTACCTCATATCTGATATGTAAGATATGGGATTATTATTAAATACGTAATATTAAGAATTTTCATAATTCTTTATTTTCCTTGCGGGTTTCTCGATATGATTTGCTTGGTAACACAACAAAAAGTGTGTTGAGTATCTTCTTGTTAAGATATAGAAGGTATTGGGAAATAGAAATAGTTTACTTTATTTCACACACAACAGCTATACATCAGTTAGTCTTCTCATCTAAAGTGAGATTTAGGTACACTCCCTACTCTCACAGTTCTGCCCGAGCAGCCGAGCTAAACGGACGTGTGAAACAGTGCTTCAGTGAAAGTGCAACAAGTGGGGAAAACAAAGTGACTAACGACAGCGCCCATCACCAAATGATGGAAAATCAAAAATGCAACAAATACTACCAATAAAAATAACAAGCAAAGGCGAAACATATTTTATAAATAGAGCTACAGATATAATAAATCGAAATCAATCACTAAACGAAGATCAGGATTGCTCAGCTACAAAGGAAATAGAAATGGAAACTACACAAAAGAATGATGAGAATAATATCAACAACGAACTATCACACCAGGATGAGAGCTGGAAGGTAGTAATTTCCAACAAGAAACGTAAAATAATAACAAGCACAAACGTTAGGAAAGTTACAGAAGCAGAAAAGCAACAATGGCTACAAGAAATTACTCTCCGAAACTCCTTCAGCGCACTGCCAGAAGAGAAAGAAACAAACCCAGCCGAAAAACCAATAACCCACATCGCCAAACCACCACCAATCTACATAGATGCCCAAATAATAGATCCCCTCATTGCCAACACGGCAGGAAAAGAAAACTATGGTATAAAACAACTAAAACTGGACCAGGTAAAGATACAAACTAACACCCTAGAAACTTTTAGAAAAGTAACAAAAGCACTAAAAGAGAAAAACGCCGGGTATCACACTTACCACCTCAAAACTGATAAAAGTTGCAAAGCAGTAATCAGAGGATTACACCCAAAAACAAATACAAGCAACATATGCGAGGAACTAGCTAAAATCGGACACCAGGTAAGAGCAATAAATAACATAACCAGATATGATACTAAACAACCATTACCGCTATTTCTAATAGAGCTTGAACCTAAAAATAATAGCAAAGAAATTTTTGAAATTAAAAAAGTTCTAAATACAATAATAACAGTGGAGCCATCTAGACATAAAAAAGGCATACCGCAATGCATACGGTATCAGCAAAAAATTACACACAAAAAATTACTGCAACAGAAACCCGGCGTGTGTCAAATGCGCAGAAAAGCACCTAACAATAAACTGCCCATACATAGGAAAAATAAATGATGTGAAATTGTAATGGAAACCACCCAGCTAGCTACAAAGGCTGTATAGTCAGAAAACAACTGCAACGTAAACTGTTTCCGCCGCTTCGAAACAGGACATACAATAACTTTCACGCACAACAGGATAGCACAGAAACTGAGACAACACCAAATGTACAGCACGTAATGAACATTAACCACAGTAACACCAACACCTTTGGTAGCCGAAGCTACGCGCAAGCAATCAACCAATCGCCACCCTTGGACAACCAAAATCAGAACAATAACAACAACGACGCTACAGAAATCAAGGAACTGCTCAAACAATCTATCAAAAACACCGAAATGCTAACAAAAATGATAAGCAAACAAAACGCAGTTCTCAGACAGCAAATGCAACAAATCACAATGCTACAACTACTTACAAACATGCTAAGCAAAAAATAAAAACGGACACGCTGAAAATAGCAGCCTGGAACTAAAACGGCCTACAACAACGAGTCCTAGAAATTCTAAAACATTCTTGTATAACAACAATATCGACATACTACTTGTTTCAGAAACACGCTTCACTCCAAAAGGCTACATGAAAATATCATACTACACCATATATGATACCAAACACCCCTCAGGAAAAGCACACGGAGGGACCGCAGTGATAATAAGAAACGGCATAAAACACCACTTACACAGCCAAGTTAGAAAGGAATATACCCAAGCAACCACTGTTACAGTACAAACTAGCAGCAACCACTTTCGATTGTCAGCAGTATATGTACCACCGCGACACAAAATTACATCACAAATGTGGGAAGAGTACTTTCAACACTTAGGTGACAAGTATATCGGAGCGGGAGACTACAACTCAAAGCACACGCTATGGGGATCAAGAATTACTACACCTCAAGGCAGAACACATGGAAAAATACATTAGAAACAATAACCTCAATATATTATCTACAGGAAGACCGATATACTGGCCGACAGACCTGAGCAAAATGCCTGACCTACTCGATTTTGCAGTTACAAAGGGACTAAATGCAAATAAACTAAAAATAGCACCCAGCCTCGAGCTTAGCTCCGATCATACACCCATAATAATTACCTACAGAAACAAACCAATACTTAAATAACAATCTAGAGACACTATGCAATAAACCCACCAAATGGCAGACATTTAAAGAAATAATCGAGAGCAAAATCAACTGCAACATCCCATTAAAAACACCTGAACACATCGAACAGGCAGTAACAACAATTACAGAAACTATTCAAGAAGCAGCATGGGCAACCACTATGCCTGAGTCAACCAATAGACAAACAAAAATAATTCCGCCGGACATCCTTGAAAAAATTAGAGAAAAGGAAAAGCAAAAGCAAAATGGCAAAAACATAGATCACAAGAAAACAAAAAATACCTGAACAAGCTTGCAAAGGAAATAAAAAACAAAATAAAAGAACACAACAATAACGAGTTCACAAAGTTCATAGAGACACTCTCTGCACACGAGAACTCCAACTGCTCTCTGTGGAAAGCCACAAAAAAAATAAACAAGGCAATAAAACTTATCCCAACAATCAGAAAAGCAGATAACACATGGGCAAGAAGCAACGAAGAGCAAGCCGAAGAATTTTCCAACCACCTTTGCAACACATTTACACCACATAATATCAACAACAGCAACCTCAAATGTCATACGGATGAGGATGCGCTAACCACTAGTACCTCAACTGACAAGCAATACACCATACCTAAAACAGCAGCACAAGAAATTAGAAACATAATCGAAAAAACAAAAAACAATAAAGCATCAGGAATCGACCTAATCAATGGTAAAATCTTGAAAAACCTTCCTCCAAAAGCGATACAACTAATGACAATAATATACAATGCAATATTAAGAATCCAATACTTTCCTAAACTACGGAAATTACCACAGATCATAATGTTACCTAAACCAGGCAAAGACCCACACCAAACTGCAGCTTACAGACCAATATCATTACTTTCTGTGTTTAAATACTACCAAAATACTAGAGAAAATAATTATACGACCGCCTAAAACCAACAATAGAGAAGAAAAAATTAATACCAGATCACCAATTTGGATTCAGAAACAAACACTCCACCATAGGGCAAATGCACAGGCTCATTAATGAAATAATACTAGCATTAGAAAACAAACAATACTGTACAGCCCTCTTTATGGACATCGAGAAATCATTTGACAAAATAAACTACGAAAGCCTACTACAAACAATTAGAAAACAATTCCCGAAGCAAATATACCAATTAATAAAATCTTACTTAAGCAGCAGAACCTTCGTAATAAAAATCAAGGACACTGTTGAGAATTTTGGATCTTTGAAGCCGAAATAAAGTTATAGGAACACAAAATTTACACTTTTAATTAATATTAAAATAATTATACATTTATTTAATGGACGATCTCTATTACATTTATCGATACACATTTGCACGCGTCTCAGCACTTTCTTCTATACCCAACTGTTCCAGATGCTTCTAAAATGACTGAACTGTTTGCATTCATTTGTTTTCGAGACGCCGCGCACACACATACTTCCACACACTGATCTCACACACAAGTATTCTTACTGCGCATTCAAACTAGTCCAGCACAAAAAAATTACACATATCTCAACAGACACATACTCTGAAGTTAAAGATATCAAGGCAAGGGATCCGCAAGGAAGCGTCTTAGGACCAATAATATACACACTATACACGGCCAATATACCAACAACTACCAATAACAAAATACTGACATTCGCAGACGATACAGCTGTACTAGTTGGACACACTAACCCAGAAACAGCAGTCACATTACTACAAGAACATATCACAGAAATAGAAAAGTGGCTGCAAGTTAAACAAATAAAAGCAAACCCCAATAAATGCAACCATATTACATTCACACTGCGAAAACAGATGCCACTAAACATCCTACTGAACGGCACGCACATAATACAAGCAAGGCAAGTCAAATACCTAGGACTCCACATAGATACACAACTCACATGGAAACAGCACACTAAATCAATAATAGAAAAAATACAGACAACAAGGAGACAAATGCATTGGCTAACAAGTCGAAAATCCAAATTATGCATAGAAAATAAATTAAAAATATACAAAACGATCATGAAACCAATCTGGGCGTACGGAATACCACTATGGGGGACAACAGCAATGAGACATATAAATAAAATAGAGACAATACAAGCTAAAATTCTTAGAACAATAGTAAACGCGATTCTACAAAGAATGACCGAATACGCCAACCATCGTTAAGCAATTGTTAAACGTTGGTGCCCAGTAGATGACAATGCCATATGGGACTGCATTGATGTACGCTACCCTCAAGTGTCTTTGTTATCTCTTCCTAGAGTCATCTTATGGTGAGCGTGAGGCGAATATGGGTTCTCGCGTAGTAAGACCACGCCGTAGGAAATCCCAATGAATTTGATATTCTCCTATAATCGGGTGGCTGCCGATCGGTGCCTTCGGGTACTTGTTGGTTTGCCGACCGGTGCAGAGAATTTCGAAGAAGTTGGTGGGCCCATACCGGTCAAGACCACCCACCTCACCTTCTCGTGAAGCTCCCTGTCACCCTGCACCGCTTCTGATCAGGATAGGGTACGAAAGAGTGAGTGGCACGCGAACGAGAATTACTGGTGACGACTGGGCGAAAACAAAGAAATCATGGACATGGGCAACAAGAAGAGTAACGTTTACGGTGCAGGGGAGGGAGACCCTAGTACCGGCGTAGGTGGTGGTAGTAAAGTGAGCCACATAATGTTGTCATACCACGACGGCCGTTCGGGGGTGGATCACCAGGTCCTCGGACGTGTTTCTGCGTCTAGGAAGGAAGTACAGAAAGAAACTAGCAGAAGGAACTCGCAGAAGGAAAGAAAATAGCAGAAGGAGCGACCCGGGATTCTTCTAGGATGAGCTTCCTTTGTGGCGGGAAGGCAGGAAATCCTACAACGATATATCATCGGCTTACTCTGCCAATGCGACTGCATTGGGGAAGGGATCGTACCGGATGATCGCCAGAATATGCGATGGGAATGGCGGCGAACATGAAACGCCGAAGAGCGGAACTGGCGCGGGGGAGAAGAAGGAGCTCAAATTCGAATTTGAAAGTGAAGAAACCTCGATAGCTCCAGGAAAAAGAAGGAGAAGTGCCGCCACCATCGCCGAACCGATATCATCGGTGGTGGTATATAGAAAAGGGATAGTCGACTGAATAACTGCCGACCTGGGCACGGAATCGATACGCGAGATAAGGGAGATGGTGCGTATTGCGTCCACCTCGTGCCACAGGGAGGACTTGCTTATGTGAGTCTATGAGGGCTGGCAAACCCACGTTCCCGAAGCCAGGGAGGACCGTAGCGACAAGCGTCCCGCTTACGTGAGTCCTTTATGTACACCGCAGGGAAGGTCGCCGGGAGTGTAAGGCTTTTAAGTAGTTACACTCTCTCTACGTTGCCTTGGGTAGTACCGCACCCACGATCCTGATGCCAAGGATGGGACCGTCGGGATATGTTCCCGGATACTTTGTACTTTCAGGTCCCTGCTTACGTGAGTCCCATCTGGAACTGCCGAACACGGTTAGCAGGTCACCGGCCAGCAGTGGCGTGGCCGTACATCCATACAATAGCCCCACCAATGACTAAGATTGGTACCACGGGGGTCGTGTCTAAGCCCAGAGAGTTACGACTTCTCAGCTCGGCCAATTATGGTTTTGGACTCGTGATGACAGTGGTTGATGGCCAAGATGCTGGCAAGAGGGCCGATTTTAAGGGTATTGGCTCCCCCGAATGGCGTTCGGCGGCTGAGCAGCGTCCCACCTGCTCCGGCATCGACCCGGGAGACGGTAGGGCTTAGAAAGCGCCTCATTGGACTTGAGACGTGTGACAGCCCTTGCCAGGCTTAACTAATGCAGATAACAAGGTACTGGATGTCTTGTGCGCTAGTTGGGCGCAACCCCAACCCCTATGACCCTAGGGGTGCCCGTGTACTGTATGGCGATAAATTTGCGCTAAGGAAAGCACCCGTTACCAAAGACAACAATACTTGTCGCAACGTCTTGCTGGTTAGGAGATTCTATAGGACGGTGGCAATCAGGGCGGTGAGAGGATTCCGCACTATCTCGGCGACGGCAGCGGCGGTGGTCGCGAGGTTTCCTCCGTTCGAGCTGCAGGCCCTGAGCCGTGAGATATACTTCCGCACTCGGAGTCTGTTGGGTGTGGTTGGCCTACAGGTGCCGACGTCAAAGTCCAGGCGCGACCGAACATGCTCGATAGTTGCCTGGCCAATAGTCGGCCAGCCTCGATAAAAGAGTGGCCGCGCCAGGGCTTACGGTCATCCAGGGCGTCCAGATAAAATCCAAACTTTAAACTGGGCAGAGATCCCACGTTAACATCGTCTGTCTGACCGATTAGCGTGCTTCCAACACTTAGTAAAATCTGCAAGCACACGTTTAAGAACCTGATCGAGGAAAGCTTGGGACTGGACCCATTTCACGATGACCAGTATGGGTTCAGGAGGAGAGTAAATACAGTGGACGCCCTGCGCCGAGTAATGGATCTGGCTAACTGGTCCAAGAGAAGAAATAGGATTTCCGTGTTGGCAGCGGTGAACGTGAAGAACGCGTTCAACACTCTCAACTGGAATAAGATCTTGGAAGAAGTAGAATCTAGAGGGACACACAGGAAATTGGTGACGTTCCTCGAGAATTATCTCGAGGACAGAAAGATTATAGAAAGGACGACAAGAGGAACGTTAAGGAGGAATGTGTACGCGGGTATCCCTCAGGGATCGATACTTGGACCACTGCTTTGGAATCTGGTATACGATGGTCTACTACAGGAATTGAAGGCTATTCCGATAATGAATGCTGTCGCTTTCGTCAACGTCCGAGCAGGAAGAAGCGGATAATAAATTAAGTACTGTGTTGGGTGTGATCGTGCGGTGGTGTGCCAATAAAGGATTGAAAATCGCACAGGAGAAGACTGAGGTGATACTACTGACGGGCAAGCGGATCCCCAAGATAATTGAGATGAACGTAGAGGGGCACCTTCTGACTACGAAGCAGGAGATAAGATACCTTGGGGTGCAGGTAGATAACTGCAGAAGGTTCGGGGCTCATTTGGAGAAAGTGTGCGATAAGGCCGATACTCCCATGGGAGCATTGAGATCGCTGCTGCCCAGTGTGAACGGTCCCACCGGCCTTGCGACGAAGCTTTATTATGGAGTCTGGGAGTCGGTGGTGCCCTATGCGGCGCCTGTATGGGCAAAGACGGTGGAAAAGAAAAAGAATAGGAATACTCTTAAAAGGGTGCAAAGGGTCGCACTGATAAGATCATCTATGGCGTACCGCACAGCTCGGTCTTTTATGCAAGGATCAAGGCAGTGGAGGAGTGTGTGGAGGACAAAAGGAAGGAGGAGTGGCGGGACTATCGCAACGACAACTGGACGAAGAGGCTGGTGGCAGACGTCTGCATGTTCAAGAGGCATAGAAGGTACATTGACCACTTTACTATGCAGATCCTGAACGGACATGGTATTTTTAACGTGTATCGAAGGATGATCAGGAAGTAAGTACACGCCCGCTGCTGGGACTGCGATGGTGATGGTGACGATACCGAACATGCCCCGTTCCACTGCCCCAGGTGGATAAGGGAAAGGACCGAGTTGGAGAATCACCTCGGCACATCATTGACAATTGACAACTTGATCGGGCTAGTAGTGCAAAAAGGGGACGACTGGACTGAGTTCCAGGCCTTGTGTAATATAATAATGAAGTCTCGGCTGGCGCAAGAAAAGATAGAGGAGAGAAGAAGAAGGCGCTAGAAGGAGATTGTAGAAGAGCGGTACTCTATGTTTTTTTTTTTAACGTGGAGGAAATCCGCACGGACACCAGGTTGCTTCTGGGGAAAGCGGCATGGTAGTGCCGGATAAAATGTTAAACCGGCTAAAATTTTCACGATGACTCTCGGCTGCGATCGAGAGAGGCCCGGGAACCGGTGCGGTGACACACCAGGCCCCCCTCCGCGCACAATTCATCTCCTAATGGAGCGGTGTGCGGCCATGTCACACCGCGCCTCGTCACCGGTGCCGCCATGCAAGGCAGTTCGGTTCCCCTACCGGACTGTTTGGCGGCCCCGAGACGCTGAACTGCCAGCGCCTAAGTTTGAACCTTACCGGGGGGGGGGGGGAGAGGCCCAGCGGGATACGCCGAAACGCGTCTACGGCCTCCGCCGCACCCTCGCCGGTCGATTCTCTCGGTGTAGACGATACTGCGGTCTCGGAGGAACGCCCGGACCACACGCCGCAGGAAAGCGGGCACTCGATGGAACTCGAGGGCACGGCCTATCCTATCCCAGGGGATTCTGTTAAAGGCGTTGACCACGTCAAGCGACACGGCCAACGCCACGTAACCCTGCCGCTCGGCCCTGTCGACGAGGGAGCGGACACGGGCGACAGCGTCGGTCGTAGATCGCCCCCTACAGAAGCCGAACTGGGCGTCGTGCAGTCTGGGGGCACACCGGGACAAATGCGACTCGAGACGAGCGGCTACCACTCTTTCGAGCAGTTTGCCAGCCTCATTCAATAGGCACACCGGCCGAAAGGCGGAAGGCGAGTCCAGAGACCGTCCTGGCTTCGGCAACAGGACCATCCGTCCCTCCTTCCACAGGGCGGGGAATTCGCCCCTGGACAGACATCTGCTGAACAGACACCTTAGCCTCGGGGCCAAGACCCCAGCAACGTCCTTCCATAGGCGGGCCGGGACTCTGCCGGGACCTGGGACTTTCCGCACTCCGATCCTCCCGACGGCCTCCGCCAACTTCTCCTCGGAGACCCCCGATTCCGGGCCCCAACTTCCGGCAATGTCCGGTAGCTCTTCCTCCTCCTCCGGCGGTAAGGGCTCTTGCTCCTCGCCTTCCCTGTTCGCTTCCTCGTTGACCGTTCCCGGAAACAGGACGCCGACAACCTCCTCCAGAAACCCAGGCTCCATGCTCTCCGTCGCAGGAGGCGTCCGAGGACGGAGTTTGTTCAACACCATCCTATAAGGACGCCCACAGGGATCGGAGTCGAGGGTGGCCAGGAGTTCGTCCTAGGCCCGCCTCTTCGCTTCCTTGATAGCTCGTTGCAGGGGCCTTCGCACTTCGCGATAGGCCCCGTACAGACGAGCCACCGTAGCTTCGTCCACCCGCCGCTTACGGTGGGATCTGGTGTACTCGCGCCGAGCGCGGATGCACGCCTCACGGGGACGAGCAATCTCCTCGGACCACCAGTACACCGAGCCAGCGCAGCGCGGGGCTCCGGACCGCGGCATGCACGAATCACAGATCGCGTGCATGTCGCGCCTCAGTCGGATTGCTCCCGCCTCCGCGTCTTCGTCAGCAGGCGATTCTTCCGACCAGGCGACGGCTATAGCGGCCGTCACCATGAAGTCCTCATCACAGTGGGTCGCCGCCCACCTCGGAAATCTCCTTCTCCCTCCCGGTGGACCAACGGGACCGCGCGCACCGAACGAACAGTCGCCCATCGCGCCACTACACGCCACCTCCATCACGATGTAGAGGTGATCCGAGAGGGTCTCCTCCGGAGACACACCCCATCCGGAAACACGGCGGGATGCGACGGGGTTTGCCTATGTGAGATTCACAATGGACTCGCCCCGCCACGCCACGCACGTGCTAGACGACCCCCGATACCTAAGTCGGAGGCCGAGCGCGGCCGTCCAATCCTGTACGACACGCCCCCTTCCGTTGGTCCTGCGGGAGGCCCACGCAGAGAAGAGCGGACTAACATAAGGCCAACCCTGAAGTAATGCCGTGATGCGGTTCCAGGGTTGGTGCTTGTACGGTTAAAGAAGCGGATGGAGGAGACGTTTTTAGTAGATATGGTTTACACCATCTGCCGAGACCCACATAACCTAGTAACCCATCACTGGGTATGCGTAATAGCATTTTCCCCTCTTCGCGGGAAAAAAGACAGTCTAAGAAAATAGGGATATTTGAAACTAGTAAACTGTATGGTCTTCTTAAGTGAGGGCTGCGAAGAGAGAAGAACCTCTACACAAGGCCCTTTGCGACAACGACGATTTAAAGCCACGTCACACACAATGCTCACTTGCGCATTTTTGCATCAGTTCTCTTGGACCATTTATTCTGGACCACGCCGTGAGTCTGGTGTCACGTAAAATTATCACTTAGATTTTAAAGATAAGAAGGTTGAGTCGTAACACAATTACTATCTTTATGTTCTAACGAACTTTATTGAATAACACCGCAATGTTTACAATAATCGTGACTGATCTGAGAGATGTTGACTATTCTAACGGTGAAGAATAAGTAAAGTAAAGTGACGATGCTGTGCCGGAGGAAAGCTAGTGATGGGTGTGTCTAAGCACACGGGACCATCGGATTTGTTGATGACAATTTTGGTTAGGAAAGTGAGGGCAGTAGACATTGCTTCTAATTGGATAAAAGAAGCTTGGTGAACTAGGAAGGGTCTTAGCCGCCCTCGATAGATGGTTGCTATTGTGAAGTATCGTACGTGAGAAAAACTAACTTTCCCGTGTCTTCCCGTAGTAAACAATAAGCTTTAGAAACGAGTCAGTAAAGGGAGGTTTGTATGGCCTGAAGAACTTTAGTTAGAAAATGCCTGAGATTTATGATGGCTCCTTAAGACTATTGAGGGTATGCAGTAAGGATGTGCGGATATCTGGTTGCCATTCTGCCCGCGGTATGTGACCTGTTCTATGTAGAGTGTCGCCTGACGTAACAGAGGGTCCTTGAAGTAATTCTAATGTGGATTGACGTTACACTTTCCTCGCGATCGCGTCTCCCCGCGAACGGTCGTAACAAATAATTTTATTCTCTTTTAACGTTAGTGTGTGTTTAGCAAGGTTAGTACAAGGTAAAAAGTCGGTCTCTAAATTGTATACGTCGAGGTAAAACAGCAATATCTTTTCCGCGGAGAGTTTTCTCTATATGCGAGAGTCTGACTAAATCTTTAAATGTGGAGACTTGATCGTATGTATTTGAGTTTTCGATAAGACTGGTTATTTTGGCTAGGCATTCACCACCATTGATAAAGCATATTGTTGTCGGTTTTCCTTCCAAGTAAACTGTCTTTGACACTGCTTGCTTCGGGGGTACGTCGTTTTCCTGTTGCAATAAAAGAATATTATCATCAAGTTTTAGTTGTTAATTCGAGAGTTCAAATTTGAATTTAGATAGGGCTGGTAAACCGAATATACCGTCCTCTATGATTGGAAAGTTGTCATCTACTACAAAGAATTCTAAAGTTTTACCGAATAATTTCACAAGGGCGTGTTCGTTAGTAGTAAATCTAGAATGTCCCATTGAGAATTTTTGTTCTTTCACTGTCCTAAGTTGTAATACACATCCTCTCTTGAGTATGTTAATCCCTGCTCCGCTGTTGACGAGGAATTTATGTTGTCGTCCGTTGGATCGTAGAAGCACTGTGGGTAGTCTTCCTGTTGTAGTGTTAATTCGTAGGTTTGTTTCTTCCTTGCGTGTCTTTATATTGTGGACTTCTGGTGGTCTCGGACATAGGCTAGGTGATTGAAAATTTCTACATTGACTGGGGACATGTCCGATTTGATTACACTTAAAACATTTCAGTTGAGTTCTTTGGGTAAGTGGCATTCGTTTGTCTTGCCGGAAGGTTCCTGGTATTGGTTTAGGTGTTCCTTGGAATCGGGTGTTGGCTCTCTCAATTGGTTGATTCATTATTCTTCCTATTGTTATGTTTTTGTTGCGTTCGATTTCCCCTATGACTAACTCCGCCTCGAAAGCTGCATCTTGTACTTCTTGGAGATTCTTTGGTCTTGAAGCCGATGTGCGTATTTCTATTTTGGGTTTCTAATTTAGGACAAAAACTTTGGTCGCTCGTTCAGTTTCAAAATCTATGGCAACTGCTTGACGTACTGGATCGCGAATTTCGGGAACCTCTTCACATAACCGTGTACCGATTCGTTAACGTTTTGTCGCGTACGTTGCAACTTATCACGAGCTCCATTAGATGTAACACTCAGGAATACAAATTTTCTGAGGCTTTCAAACAGGTCTTCGTAATTCTCGATTTCAGTGTGGCGAATACTGCGTTCTGCTTTTCCGATGATTCTTTGCGTTAGAATTACTCGTAATAATGTGCGTTTTTCTCGACATTCGGCTCTAGCTTCTCTTACCCGTTTAATAAACCCGTCTACTCCTATATCGTCTTGTCCATTGAGTATAGGGATAAAGTCTAGGCAGGTTTTTGCATAGTACATGGGATTGTCACAACTTACTGCTTCTTCTTCACTGTCCATATCGTCCGTTTCGTTAGGTTTTACAGGTGGTCGCTTTCTCTGAACATTGCTGGTATTAGATTCGTCCATGGTAATAAGGGAGCCTAATTCAGTAGTAGCGTCATGTCCTAAATTTATTTTAGAGATATGTTTTCCTAATAGTTCTATCTCTGCTGCACGTTTTTTGTTTTCACTATCGTCTATTCGTTGCGTTTCTTCTATACGTCGCACAAGAAGTTCGATTTGCTCGAGTATGGCACGAGTCGACTTATCCATACCTCCGGGTGCAGAAGCGGTGTTAATAGTTCCGATTTTTTATTTTCGAGGTGTGGACATGATTTTAATCGAGTCTATTGAGTCTGAACTATCGTTGTTATTTGAACTCGAAGCGCTTGAGAAACTTGGTTTTCTCACACAGTAACGTAAAAATGAATCAGATTTCCAGCTTACCGTAGTAGCTATGGCCTTTGAGGATCCTCTGGGGTGTTTCCTCCCTGGTTGGTTCTAGATTCCGAATCCTGTTCGTAGGCTTGCTCTACGCTGACCGTAGTCCTCTCGTCTAGTTTCACCGTAGTGAAACGTTGAAAGTTGCTGCAGAGCTTCACAGTAACAAAGATTCGCAGTGGTCCGCTGATCCTTCAATCTTCAATGATGCGCGTACGCCGAAATCGTGATTTCGTTTTCACTAAAGCGAATGGATCCTGGCAGGATCGCCAAAATGTCGCGTAATAATTCAACGAATTACAGAAAAAAATGTCGATCTCAAAACAGCAGATCGAACTCTTTATTTCCACACACTTGTACACAAAATAAATGTTTGCAACGATAAACTGCTTGATCTAGACTGACTTTCTGTTAAGATGATGCAGCGGAGGAAGCTTGCGATGGGTGGATCTAATGACGCGAGAAAAGCTGATTTGTTAAGGACACGTTTTCGTTGGAAGAGTGAGGGAAGGACTTCTCTGTCAATTGGTTAATTTTCTAGATTGGTGTGTGAGGAAGGGTGTTAACCGCCCCCAAGAGAAAGTTGCTAGTGTGAAATATCGTACGTGAGAAAACGAACTGTCCTGTGTCTTCCCGTAGTAAACAATAACCAATAACAATAATAAGTAATAATTTTACGTGACATCAGCGGCGGGCCCTTAGGTACCGTCTTCGGGCCCCAACACATCTCGCCCTCAGCTCCGCGATGTCGGGAGTCCACCAATACACGGCTCTGCTCCGCCCGGTGCCCAGCGTGGTTCGCGGCATGGACGTGTCACATATTGCCGTCATGACTCGGCGGAGGTTCTTGGCCTCCCAGTTCCAGGCAGCCTTGCTTCGGTGAGTACCTGCATCGAATAGGGAAAGAGGCGACCGCGCGTTACCACCACTGCGATGAGAGCGTGGACTCGGCGCAGCACACGCTGAAGTACTGCCCGGCGTGGGCGCTGCCGCGCCACGACCTCATCGTGGAAATCGGAGGGGACCTCTCGCTACCGGCGATCCTCGCGGCATTGCTAACGAGTGAGAGAGGGAGGGGGGCCGTGACCTCCTTCAGCGAGCGGGTTATCCTTCGGAAAGAGGCTGCAGAGAGGGTGAGGGTGCGGAACTCCCATCCCGAGAGGATCAGACGGCGGGGGCGTGGCAGAGGCTGTGGACGCGTCTCGAGGCGCACTAGGTCCGTTGCGCCGCCCGGTGTGGTACAAACTTAGGTGCTGGCAGCTCAGCGCCCCGGGGCCGCCAAGCGGTCCGGTAGGGGAAACGGATCGCCTGGCACGGCGGCTCCTGCGACGAGGCGCGGTGTGATATGGCCGCACACCGCTCCATTAGGTGAGGTATTGTGCGCGGGGGGAGGCCCGGTGTATCGCCGCACCGATTCCCGGGCCTCTCTCGATCGCAGCCGAAACGGTCATCGTGGAGGTTTTAGTCGGTTGGAGTCCGGCACTACCACGCCGCTTTCCCCAGAAGCGGTCTGGTGTCCGTGCGGATTTCCTCCACGTTAAAAAAAAAAAGTTCCAGGCAGCCACTATTGCGGCTGCTCGAAGTAGATCGTGTTGTTTTTAATCTAGTCTTTGAGTAACGTCAAGAAGTGAAACCAAGCGTTTATTAATCGTCAACGATTCCTATAGTCAATCTTCCAACAATCATACTAACCTAGTACGATATTCCAAGAATGCGATCGACTATTCATATAAGCAAGGTGAGAATCTAAACATTGTAACATTCTCTTCTTGAATCATTTCGGACTTGTACCATATGTGTACTACTCGAATAAAATTATTCATTAACTATTATTGTCAACAATCAAGAATTATCTTTGTATATTTAATCGTGTTTTCTTCAAAAATATTAAATATTTAAAAGAACAGTTCGCTGTACTAACCTGTGACCTGATGCAGTTGAAAAACTGCGCTGGTTACGGTGCCTTCAACAATTGAAGGCACTTACGGGTTTTTGCACTTCTCCCATTGTTAGCAGAAATATCTGTTTATCTTTTGGCAAGAATTGCGAAGCCACATTGGTTGTCACAGGAAGTATTATTGTTACAAACAATCTTTGTTCATGTTAGAAGCCCAAAGCAAGAAGTAGAAACGAGCAGAATGTTGGTTTACGTTTGTTAACTGCCGAAATTAAAAGAGAAGAAGAGGAAAATCAAAAAGAATTAGAAATAACTACAGAACAAAACAGAAATTAGTTCTCTCCATCAAACTCACCTATACCTGAACGCGATCTAGGGCTGCATCGCCAATAGCTTACGATAACGACAATTATTCTCGTTTATAAACCACGTAGAGAGCTAAGATTAGAAATTTGTTAATAAAATATAACTAAATAAAATCAAATATATCACCAACCAAGAAGATATTAAAAATGTTTATTTATTCCAAGAAGACTTCAATCCTCCTCGTGCTAGTACTCCTGGACATAGCGGGTAAGCCGAAATGTGGAATTTATTTACCAGTCGCGTTGATACGCTAGTTAATGCTACTCATACGGTTATGAATTAGAATATCAAGGATACAACAGTTTGGAAATTCAAAATAGTGCCGCGCTTTAGAAAGGTGCGACAAGTTTCTGAATCTATTCCATTCAGTCGTTCGCCTTGTTGCGAAAATAACGAACGAGAATTAAGCTAATCGAAATAGTTTAACGACTATTTCTGGTGGCAGCAACTACTGTTTTCATTTAATTATAATTTGAAAAATCTAAAACTCGACATCGAGAGTAATACATAACGATTACGAACACTGAAGACAAGACCAAATTGTAATAACTAACACCGATGACAACAGCGTTCCTACTTGGTATCAGATGTCGGAGTCATTTCAATTTTGCTGTCCACATTATTTCTTGTATTCTTGATTTGAATACCGCCGCATTTTAAATGAGTAAAATTATTCTTGCTTAATTTAATGTGTTTTAATACAATTTGTTTCTATCTGGCTTGATTTTAATTTAACATGACTAAGAAAACATATCCAATTCTTTTCTTAAACTTGCGTAGTTGCAACGACGGCTTTATAAAAATGTTCATTAAAATTTAATCTTTTGTAAGTACTCAAAGCTGTTTTGTCCTTTGTTTTCTTGAATTAGTTACATTATTTTCGTTATAAAGTATAATATTATTGTAATATCTTTGTAAAGGATAATAAAGTATATACTTTATACATATGCAGAATGTACAAAATTATTTTACATGGCTGTGACAGGTAATTCTACACCTCTAGTCCGATAGAGATTTACAAAAAGAAATGTAGCCGCAAAAAATTAACCTTAATCCTAAAGTTTAAGGTCAAATTTTTTTATTGCATCATGAGCAGTTTATTCATCATGAGGATCAAAAGTCTCAAAAAAATTATGGATTGCAACTTAATCGTTATATTAAACATAGTTATGCTTAATTATAAGCAAATCTATTGAAACAGAAATTCTATCTGAAATTCTGTCAGTAACATACATTCATTGTAAATCTACAAAAAATTAGTGACAAAAGTATTAAGTAATGTGCTACTGTTGTTATTAGGTATATTTTTGTTATATCTTAGAAGACATAAAAAACTATTGAAGACATGGCTTGTAATTAAGTACAAGTATTATTTATTATTAGTAACAGCACAAATGTGCATTAATATATGAAATTTTGAGAAATTTCCTCTCCACAAAAATAGTGGTAGAATAAACGATAGGTATAAATTTGAATACAAAAATATGTGTAGATATTAACAATAAGAATGCAACAAGACAATTTTTGGTAATTATGTAGAAGTTTGATCTGCTTGCCAATTTCGATGTCCTTAAAATATGTTGTCGCAGTTATTATTCTGAGTAACTTCTTGCTATACATATAAATGTACCGTTACTCGGTGTACATAGCTTCCAAAACATATTCGCAAAAAATTATAAATTTAGGTTACGATTCTAGAATTCACTTCATTCTAGAATAAGTGGCTACATTTTTATATAGCCCAATCTAAACTTACTCTTACTCTGTAAATGACAAGAAACATCAATGAATTATAAAATTGGACCAGATTACTCTCTGGCCGTCATTCGATGGCTAGTAACGCTGGCGTGAAATAATTTTTGATGAATAGATTGATATATGAAATGTTGCACTTTATTCTGATATTCAGTTGATCAAAAATGTAACAAATATACCTATTATCATTGATAAATTTAATTGTTTACAGAACAAAGATTTATAAAATAAATAGTTGAATAATACATATATATACGTATATTTAGTATTAAATATAAATTGTTTTATAACTTGAAAAACTACTGCCGAGCGGCGATTACTTGTATAAGAAAAAGTTGTTCAGAATGATAACTTTGGCAACATATTTCAAGAGCATTGAAGAGGAAACCATACTTTTAAATAATTACCAGAATTCTTACTATAAGAAAATGCGAAATGAA
Source organism: Bombus cullumanus (assembly GCA_014737535.1). Lineage (NCBI taxonomy): Eukaryota > Metazoa > Arthropoda > Insecta > Hymenoptera > Apidae > Bombus > Bombus cullumanus. The sequence goes on along the minus strand of JACXIX010000004.1, from coordinate 2,696,260 downwards.
ATGTATGCAATTTTGCTTCCTCTCAGATGAAGCCGCTCAGTAAGATCTGAGCGCAAAAAATATCAGAAATACTAAATATAGAACCCACTATCATTAATCTGTAAGATTTCCTATGTAGTAAACACAATCGCTACGAACTCTTGTGCTCATTTTGCACTCTTCCTGCAGTTGTATTTCTAGATATGTTTAATAAGTAAATGGTAAACATTTCTACCAATAAAGGTATAATATAACAATTAAAAGTTCTGATAAGTCCCAAAAACATTACAATTTATTTTCGTATTCAGTCAGTATTTTTAAGGTGCAAAAGATTGAATTAATTATTTGAATGAAACATATAATAATGTACATAACTATCGTCTACCCCGTCCTCGTCCTCGTCCACCTCGACCTCCTCTCGTACCACGTCCACCACGCCCTCGACCACGTACTGCTCCTAAAAGTAATATAAATATAGAAACAAAAAATATATATATAAAATAGAATGTCTATTGTCATTGATGATATAAAAATATGTTTAGATATTTTGATTAATTCAACATACTACACTGTTTTATCCCTATTGAATTTGAATGTTTGTAGTTAAATTATTGTATCTTGAACTAATTATAAAAGCTACCGTAATTAGAAATATACAAATATAAAAAAAATTCAGTAGTGTATGTAATATTGCATACTTAAGTAAAGTGAGAGTAAAACAATTGTTTTAAAAAATTAAAATAATTGTTACATGAAATATATCTGAAAAGTATAAAACTTTATTAAGGGACAATGTGTAAATACACATATGAGAGAGAGAGAGAGAGAGAGAGAGAAATCAATATATTATGAGTGTAATAAGTAATACAATTGACTAGCTTTTAAAGTCTATTGACGTTATTTACAAATTTCATTTGAATAACATTTTTTAGAAAGAATGTTTGATTAGTTAATTATACATATAATCACATCAAATTCTTATCTAAATAAACAAACAAGGGTAGTATCTTTCTAAATAACTCAATTTATTCTCGTAATATATCCAAGTGAAAGAAAAATATGTATTAACTCATTGTTGACCAATCACAAGTAAGCTCATGTTTATGTTAGTCATGTTATTTGTTTCTTAATAAAATAGACAGTCAACAATACATTAACAATATCTGTTGAGACTTTTAATCAGATGGGCCTTTTTGTTTAGAATTAGTATTAAATTTAAAATAGCATACAAGTCATTAATCAATTTTTATATTCTTTCACAAAAAGTATTTGCAATATTTATATTATTTGTAACATAAAAAGCATATATATACTTTTTCATACTTGTAAATTAGTAATAGTAACTAATATTGTTATATTTACAAACCTCGTGCAGCCTCCTTCTTTTTTGCTTTTGCTTTTGGTGTGTCGTCTATGAGCAAAGTCTCAAGTGGTAATGAATCTGGTAATATATAATACCTTATATTATTGCCTCGTAAACTTAATGTATCTAATTGTACAGGATCCCTATTCTTTATTGTCATTTTTACAGTCTTTAAATGTGTATTCATTGCCACATCTACTCCTATAAGAGAATATTCAACAAATATTATTAAATTTTAATGGAAATATAAACACGAAGACTTTTTATAGGTTATGATGACATACCGGTAATAGTACCATGTACTTGAGTACCATTCTTCAATTCTATTGTTACAGTCTCATGACTGAGTTTCATTAAAAATCTGAAATAGTTATAACAATTATATTATAAACACAATTTAGAAGATTCAAAAATATCACATGTCATAAAACATAGTAATAATCTTTATAAATCCAATTAATTATTCACATATATAGTCTTAATCTTAATATTTCTACTTGATCTTAAACTTTTCGTTTGATAAATATTTTATTACTTCTTACTGAATTATTACAAATTAATATACGTACCTTACTAGTTTCATGGTGATATTTGATGTTGTTTATCTTACAATAAAAGATTACAACCTCAATTTCATACCGTATTTTCTTACCTATACCATACAGAATACTATATTTCTTGTGTTCCAAAAACTCTTCATATCTGTTCAATCTACTCGAAGTTCCAACCATGTTCTAGCTGTGCCCCTAACTGTCTCCTGCTCATACTCATACTTATAACCATAGAGTATGTGCAAAAATTTATAAAAACTTATGTCATAGTCATTTATATATTTCGTATAAAATTATTAGTAACAAAATAATTAAAAAATTGTGATACACAACAATACTAAATACAATTTATAAATATAATTTATGAAATAAAACTAAAATGCGCAGAGAAATATTTCATTTGATGTTCTTAAATATTATTGTATATGTAAATGCAATATATTGATATCTTTTTACATTAGTAATATCAATTGACAAAACTCAAATAGAAGAGATAATTTTTTAATAATTTAGTGAAATAGTGAATTTCAAATTACAATGTTCAACGAATTTTAATCTTTTTCCAACTTTGCAACCTTCAAAAGGGATTCCTTGCATAGGATTCCTGTAAATTTTTGCAAGCTGAATGCGAATCTGCAAGCCGTTTTTTTCCAGTACCCACAGATTCCGAAATAGTTAATTTTAAAAAAAATTACAAACTTTCAACTTTGAAGATGTTTTGTGCTTTCACAATAGAATAGTTCTTTCGAATAGAATATGAATTCTTATTACGTTATAAATATTTACATATGTTTACATAATGATAAGAATGAAAAGAACTCCTAAAACACAACACCTTTTGCTTACATTTTCTAATTTATTTTGAAAACTAGAGGCATGAGAGAAAATATAATGATAACAGTTCAATATAAATTAAGTTGTTTCACATATAATATATATATATCAAACTTATTTATGAAGTATTTTACAAATATTATGTATTTGTAATATTATGTACATAATATTTATATTTAATGCTTAGTGTTAATTTGTATCTTTCTAATTAATTAATTATTTAATATATAAGCATTTTTTTGTTTTAATTTACATATAATTAGTTGATCAATAACAAAAGTAAATGACAATAATCCAAATTATAATAATGATCACCCATATTTTATATATATACTAAATTCATAATAAAATGTAAATGTATATGTAGTCATCAGTTATATTCTAATCACTAAAAACATAAGAACAAATCTACAGAACAGAACTACAGCATAAAACCAGGAACATTTCCAACATTACAGAATCACGTAACAAATACAATAAACTAAGATAAACAAATATTACTCCAAAATATAATTCATCTAGACACAGTATTGTCGCTAATGATTTTGCAGTTGACACGATGTAAATTGTAGAAGAAGAATACATAGAATATAATACAAATAAATAGATATAATGCAGTTGTGTAGGACAAGAATGTATCTCTTTACTATACTGTGTTGTTGTATGATTATATTACCTATAAACACTACTGTTGTTTAAATATATGTATAAATATGATATTAAAATTTGTTATTCTTTCAAATTTATTTATATTTCTTCTAATGTTAAGAACATATTGGTAAATGAAAAAGTAAAGCAAAAGTTTAAGAAAAATTGTATATAATAATACAGTAATTTTAGATGTATTTTAAATTACAATACATGATCTGCTTGCTTTTGAATTGACTAAATTTAAGATAGTTTTCATTCTTCCATTTGATCCTATATCATATGTTTGTGGAAATGGTGTTCCTTCGGGTCTGTTATATATACGTTGTAAACATTGTTCCCATCTAACTGGTGACACAATTTGTTTTAATATGTATTTTTTTACATATCGTAAATTAGTGTATGGTACAGCTTTATAATTGGAATATACTGTACATCTAGGTTCATTTATTTCTATCGAACTTAATATTTTAGAAACTGCCTTTAAAGCAGGTTCCATCAATGGTGTGTGAAATGCTCCTGATACAGGTAATCTGGATGTGTTAGTTAAACCAAATTGTGCTTTATGTTTTTCAACATATTCCAATGCTTCTATATTTCCTGCTATTATTTTTCTTTCTGTACACAGAAAAATAGCAGTTCTAAAAATAATTGATTATATAATTAACATCATATATGAATTATATAACATCTTTTTCTATTATTTATCAAATATTAAATATTAAGATATTACCTGCATGTTGGATTTTCAATACCCATATCCCTTACCCAATTTTCTGCTTCAATGCAAGCTTTGGAAACTTGTGCTTTTGATGTATCAAATACAGATAACATTCCTTGAGGCACCATATCTGACGCATATTGCATAGCTTTTCCTCTAGTCCATGCTAATCGAATTCCATCTTCTAAAGTTATAATGCCAGAAAGTATTAAAGCAGTTATCTCTCCTACGCTATATCCTGCTGTAGCAACACAAGTTTCAAATACTTTAGGAGTTTCTGCTCGGATTTTTTCTAATGCAACCAACGATGATATTACTGTAGCAGCTTGATTAAATTCAGTTCGATTTAATTCCTTTTGTGGGCCATTCAAACAAAGTTTTAGCAAATCGTAATTAATTATTTCATTGGTTATTTCAAAAAGTTCCTTAGCAGCAGGATAATTCATATACTTTTTAATCATCCCAACTTTAATAATACCTTGGCCAGGAAATAACAAAACAGAAGTATTTTCTGGATTAACACTTGGTTTTGTTTCTTCTTTATGATTGAGCGGAATATCTTTAGGATATGGGGTTGTCATCCAATTTTTATCCATGACACCATCAAATGTTGCAGCTTTTTCAAGCAGATGTAATACTTCTCGTGTCTTATACGAACATTGTGAAGAGTCTTCGTGGAATTGATCTGTATTCGATGCTTCACAATTACTACTTTCATCTTTCATGGAATCATTTGAAATTTGACTGACCCGAACTAACCGGGAACATTTTGGAACACAAGGAAGTATTTTCTTAAACAATATTTGTTGAAACATTCTAATTATTTCAAAAATTAGTATCTATTAAATATTTACAAAATTGTATAAACTTCAAAAACAAAAACTTTTATTCAAAATTAATATTATCAGAATATATCACGATAATCTATGAAATTAGGAATAAATGAAACGTAGTTATTTATTTTTAGTTGCTATTATCTTCTAGATTAAAAACATTATTTTATATCAATATAGAAGTTAAATAACCTATATGTCTTCTACTTTAAAAATATTATCTTATATTTAAAAAGCGTTTCCCAAGATTATGTCATTATATCAATATGATAATAATATAAAATTTTGATACATTCTTTTTATTTATATATATACAGATTGCTATGTACACATGTGCATCCTAAACAGATCTTGACATCCGTTAGCAAAAACCGTTTGAATACTGAACTGTGAAAAATCAACATGGAAAACAAAAAGTTCCCATTCTGCGTATGCGTAACATGTTATGCTGCGACAGAGCAGAAAAGGAGAAATGCTACTCATCTCCGTTTGTCTCGTAAGAACGAGAATCTTGTTGTCTTCTATATTGATTTTCCACTTAATTTGCAGTAATTTTGCAGCAAGTATTGAGACTCAATTTTCGAACGATTTTCCCTAGGCTTCGGTATATGAGTGTCGAGATCTGTCTCATATATTCGTAGTCCAGTCTTATATTAGAGAGAAAATGAGGGTCTCACGTCCATTCTTCTAGTTGTCCACGATACGCGCTGTACTAGGTGACTAAATATTAAAGGTATTCCACGCTAGCATGTACAAGAACCTATAAAGTTAGGGATTTGCCCTGTTTGGCTCCATCACAGACAAGAATGTATACAGCATAAACCTTGCATCTTACGAGTCTTCGTGTCCCATGTTCTGAAACACCGATCGTGTAAAAAATCAGAGTGTTTCTTACGCCCTCAGCGATTTATAGCGATGAGTGTAGGAATTATATTCAATCCAATTAATAAAGTTAGTAAAGTCACAGATAAGTGTGATAAAGACAATAAGAGTAAAATCTGTGGTAAACCCCTCTAGTTGTACGTTACATGTGGTTACGCGCTTACATTAGAAACGATATATGTATACGTATGCATTACATTGTGTTTTATAATATCTAATGATTTGACGACAGCAGTTAAATTTTCATATGACATAAGTTCAATTATACATCAACTAAAAATGTATTTATCAACTTATATTTTCTACTACAAAATAACGAAAATGTTATCAATTTCTGAGAATTTTTCAATACTTTATTTAAAAATGATCTCACTAAAACGACTTTTATCTATTTATATCATCATAATAATTATTTATGTAATATAATCTATAAAAAATTGATGGTTTTATGAAGATATAATGAAAAGAAAAGACGCAAGTATATATACACTGTGAAATACCCATAAATAAATAAAAAACCACTTTGATTATTATATAAATAACGATTTTAATGAAAAATATTGCAGATAAAAGTTGAGTGGTTTCAAGGGGAACATAACTTAACGTGATTAATTTTTGGTAAATATCTAGAAGTTTGTCCTCATCATCAATTTATGTTGTTTGGGGGCATGATTGCATGATTCTCAACAACTTTTTCCTATACATGCATGTAACCGCCCCGTTCAGCCTTAGATATTTCCAAGATATTCGTAAACACTGTGAAAACTATCGTTATTGGACATTACTCCTGCCCATATATATGTACCTGTGACACAGTCGCAAGTATATCCGATACGTTCGCCGCTTAGTGATCTGTATACCGTATAGCCATCAGCCATAGATATCTTTATCTTCGTATCATACTTCACGAATTTAAATAAACAGCTATGGAAATCCCATTTACAACTGCAGATGTAATGACACTGTAAGAAATGCCTTCAAAAAATTTACTTCAGTATATAACATAAAGGATTTGACTCTCTGTATATTTGCATCTCCGAATGAGAATCTTACTTATTCTCTATCTGTATTAAAGTTAGTAAAGAGTTAAGAAATGAAATCATAATGAAATTATATGAATTTCTGATGTATATCATGCAATAATTACGATCAGTTGATGTAGTTTCTAATTGAACGAAAAGTAATTCATGACATGCAAGCGTTGCCGGACGGATTGGAAAAGTTAACCCGAACTCAATACATTGATGATATTCATTTGTAATTGAGTTATAAAGACAGATTATTACAGACATTCTTACAGTCTTGCATATGCACTTGTGCACGGGACTTTTATCCAAAGGATAAGCGGAATACCCAAGCTCGTCCAACATTTTCTTACATACAGTGACTCATGAAAGTATTCGATCGCGCTTTAAAGAATAACATTTTTAAAACAATTTGCATATTTTCGAAAAATTAGGAGGTTTAATTTATTAGATAATATGTCAAGAAAATTTTGAAAGAATTGCAATTGTTCGGAAGAAAATAATAAAAATAACTTTTTACAACCTTTTTATTTGGGTCTGTAATGATAATTCAAACAATACGTTTTGAAGAATCTGTCTGTTATATACATACTGAAAATTTAATCGAAATTGGTTAACGCTGCTATAAGTTGCAAACGGTTAAAAAATGACGAAAATCGCAGTTTTCTACGATTTTCTGTAAGAAGATGTGAAGTTCGGACGCTTGGAACGTTTTCGTCACCCTCGGCTGTGGAAAGAGAAAGTGTCAACACTTGAGGTTGCCACAAATTAAGTCTTCCCCTGTATAGTAAGTATGTGGGCCAGCGGGCTCGACGTTTTGCAACTGCGAACGCCTGGTTTTTTTTTTTAGTATTCGTTGTACAATCGTTAACGTGGACGAATCGTCAACGTCGAAGTAAAACCATACGAGCTCGGCATTTCCGAATTTACAAAAGTGCTATAAATGCTATAGCAGGAGTGCTATAAACGTGACTGGCTTGAATTCGTTTTTAATATTTTCTTACATTTCGGCCTACACCTGTAATAAATCTACATGTTCGTCCATCTTTCGATGCCTGTTGGTTGTTTCTGCATCAACCGACCTCGATAAAATTTTCTGCATGTATATAGGTGACATAACTCTTCAAAATGTGTTGTTGCAGCGCAACAGTACGATTGTAAAGCTTTCGAATCCTTAGAAGTAGTTTAAGGAAACGACAGCTATTTGTAATCAAGGACAACCCAGTGACGCGGAACTTTTTGGCATTAGCATATTTTTTTTTCATTCCTTGAATTCTGCGTGCTGTATTCCTTTATTCCCTGTGAACCGTTGGTCCGATACTCGAACGTCGCATGCGGTCACCTCAGGGCCTGCCGCTAGTCCGATGTGACCATTATGTAGAAGCTGGAGTTTCTCCTTCTTTGAAATATGCACTCACCAATTGCTTCTTCTTTCCATTCCCTCCATCTCGAGAAAATAGCAAATCAGGAAATTGGAGTATCCAAACCCAGCAATTTGTCTGATTCCACAACATCGTTCCTATCATCAGTCTGTAGCAGAACTTCACCAAGTAAGCACGCGTTTCTTGTATCAAGTATACGCATTTCCCTAGCTTTTTCCGGACTGTCCTTAAATTTTAAAGGAACTCGATTGTATTAAGTTGCACTCCGAGACAGTCGAATAAAAATTCGCGTGAAATATCTCTGGCACTGCAACGTGTGTTGTTTAAATAGTCCGAACGGACTCCAACACTGCAGTATTACGAGGATTAAATTAATTTCTATTTTTTTAATTTTTAAAAATTACCGGACGAAATAGAAAAAGAGCTCGATGTTTGTAAGAATCTGGATAATTTCATTGTAATTCGCAAATAACTCTGGCAACTAAATGCAATTTTAAATAAAAAGAAAATTACATTGTGATTGCACTTTAGATAAATATAACTCAAGAGATCAGTTATTAAAGAAAAAGGTATTAAGTTACATGTGGGAATAGAATTGAGTGCGCTTATTTATCTTGTACGCCGGGACATGAAATGAAGCGATCGTCTTCTCCTTATTATGATGGCAAATTTAAAATCCTTCGACAGCCGCTCTCTGTTCTTGCCTATTTGTACTTCTAGCAACAGCTCATAGATGGCGAACGACATTTGACTATAGTAGTAAGCGTACATGTTACAGTGTTGCCATTCACATAGCGCGGGTTCCGAGTTAAGTGGATAACCCTGTATATCATTTCTAGCGTAATCGCCTAACTACGTGTAACGTACAACCCAAAGGTATTTTTACCACAAACTTTTACTCCTATTAACTTCACCACATCTGTATGTGTACTACATCGTCTGTGACTTTACCAACCTTATTAGTTGGATTGAGTATAATTCCTGGACTCGCCGCTATAAATCGCAGAGGGCGTAGGAAATACCCTATTTTCCTTCACGATCGATATTTCAGATGTAAGATCTATTCTGTATATTAGTTTGTGGTATTACAAACAATAGTTGTGAAAAGTATCTGGAAATTATCATCTGTCGATAACACTAATTACAATATGTATAAGCATATGTCTTTAGATGAGATATACAGATGTCGCTGTTGGTCTCTGAAAGGGTTCAAATATATCTATAATATGTATTGGTAATATGTACCCATATCTAAATCGCATAATTCATTGAGAAATAGAAAAGAACCAAAGAAATAAAGGAAAAGCAATAAGAATCCATCACTGTTACGTAGAAAATATTAACGAAAGTGATGAGTAATATAGTCGAGTCAAGACCGCCGTGGTAGCAGGGATTCGGCAGAGGAAATTGATGTAAGTTGCGCAGGTGCATTGAACTTCCCCGGTTAAGCACAGAATAAAGCGATTTCCATGGGACGCACGCGCGCGCGCTTCAATCTTGGTGGTGGTCCGGAAAATTGCGCGAATCATGAACGAGTTAATCGTGTTAGCGTAATTTCAGCGCGCTTATCGTCCGTCGGTTAGGTATTGCTCGTGTAAATACAAGTTTAATCGAGATCATCGTCGAGTAATCAATTTAATCGAGATGTGGCTCGATCACGGAGATGCAAAAATCAATAATACGCAAAGACGGACGCGCGAGCGCACATCGAAGGTATACACGCAGTCGTGTAGCGCGACTGCTTTTAAATAATCGGAAACACTGATAAGCATGTTTTCGAAGACAATTTCAGCTAATCGCATGCGTTCAATGAATATCATTTAATTTATCGAGTTCACAATTATTCATTGTATTGTATTATAAGTAACACGGTAAATATTGGTACTACACCAGGTTGCAGTTGCAAGGATAACTGCAAAATAGAGGATACTAATTTTCAATTGATTGCTGGAGCGATTGAGATAATTTCTGTATTTAAATAGCATGGTCTTGTTAGACGAATAAATTTGTAATACTCTAATAATCGATTAAAATAATTTTCATTGACTCATTGATTTTAGAATATTAATAAACAGATATAATCTTCGGGTGTCAATATTTATGAAAGATGTGCTTCAAGGCGCTGCTATATAAATATAAATACAGGCTGTATGAATTTGTCGTTGTAAATGTTAAAGGCAGAGATAAAAAATTATAGTTATTCCCATAATAACTTAACGTTAATTGCAAGTATATAAAATTGTTATACTTATTCCACAGCTGAATTACAAATTTTCGGAAACGACGATGAACCGTGCAGTACAATCAAATTCTATTTAGAAAAGAGGGATAAAGATCTCCGTACGGTTATAACCGAAAAAATTCTTATAATTATCGTAATGATCCCCCACAACTATAGAAAGCGCATAGTGTGCGATGTACAAAAATAACTGATTTATCGATTGATCTGTACTTGTGAGAAACCGCATGGTTTCTCATGCCTGGAGTCGTTGAGCAGTTGGCCATGGTGAATGTAAACAGAAGTGAACTTGGCAGTGTCGATAATATTCCCCAGTGAGGGTCGTCGAGGTTGAAACGACGGAGAAAGTGCAGTCGCGGTCGAGAAGAACGAAAAGAGAGCAGAATGAGGACAGACCGCGAGAGAAAATGGAAGGAGAATGGTAAAATCTGGCGGGAAAAAAGAAACTGAAGACGAAGGGAGAAAATGATGTCTGAACTAACGTGTAACACGGAAAAGAGAGAAGGAGAGAGAGAGAGAGAGAGAGAGAGAGAGAGAAAGGATGTGAGAGAAAAAAGGAAAACCTCCGAGACAGCTATCATGAACACTTAAAGAGTTCTGGCAGATTTATGAGCACGGGGCTCCTCTCTCCATCTCTACGCTCACGAGTCAGCCTGCCTGTTCGTCGGATAAATCCTGTCGGTCACTCATTCTCGCTGCTCTCTTTACCCATTTTTCTAGACAGCAGCGAATCCTTTTGCGTGACCGTGCTCACCATTTTCATTGGGAACATGGCGAATGCGGCGAGGAACCGCGAAGAAACGAGCTTGATCATTTAAAAGGAACTCTATCAGCGTTCAACCATACTTATTAATAATATTTCTTACAAGGGCCATTTGCCTCGCTGTTGATAAGCTTATTGAAGTTTGATTTATAATTAAGAGCGTTGTGACTGTTTCGCGGCCAGCGATCGTTCGACATGCGATAATTTCATGACCACCAGTTTAGTCAATTAAATTAACCGTCGCTTCGATAGTCGTCGGCCACCATTTAAAGTAGTCTGCTTTGCGCGAATAATCATATTTGCAGCGATTAGAATAGTTGAATCTACCAGATACGATCGATGACGATTAAACATAGATAAAATTGATAAAAACTTCCAATCCGTAGAATATTTTTTGTCAATGGGGCTGAATTTGTTATGTTTCTATGTTATCTCTGAGGTTGGTGTAAATTTGGTCAGCGTGACAGCGTATGAGGAGGTTTGGTAAGATGGTGTTGTAGAATTATTGCGAAGTTATCAAAGTTCTTTGGATAGAATGTTCGATTCAAGATTTAACGATCCTGGTATGATCTTCGAATTTTTTAGCCTCGACCTTACCCTTTTCTTTTAACAAGCAAAAAGATTTTTATTGTTTTTAGAAAAACTGTAGCATATACCGAGAGGGAGAGATCATGCGTACCCAGAACTATTCTTTCGTACTTTCCATAAACCCTAAACTGAAGAAATTTGTTAATAGAGAAAACAGTATTATTAGGTCTAAAGAATAATCATCGTGGTGTTCGCATGGCCACCCATAAGCGTCCACGTCATTTTTTCACGGCTTTTCGTTTCGCTATGCGGGATGATGATTTAACGAGGCATAGACTGCGAGAAAGTGACTTGAGGAGGCAGCTGAGAGATAAGGTACAGCGAAACAAGTGCGATAAGCCGAAACGAGATAGCGTCGTCGCAGACAGTCGACGATATCTCAAAGTCAATGTCCTATGAAGGACTGCTGCTACGTTCCGATCCAACAAACCACCGTATATATACCACATACTCTTCTCTGATTACAGGCATTACGGCCACGTGTGTCGCTGCCCGTCGCTGCCCGTCGCTGCCAGTCGCTGCATTCTCCTTTCTCCTTCCCCCTTCCTCCCGTTCCGACGCATGTTTCTCCGTCTCTGACTCGTGGAGATATCGATGCCGAAAACACGATTTCTTATTCGCGTTGATCTGTCTCTATTTTCGTATACTTGCCGAATCTCTTGCCCCAACGCGCTTATTTAGGACCATGGAATCTGCTTTTTTGTTACCTTGGTCTGTTAAAGGGGATTGATTTGGGGATTATTGGTTGATTCATGTTTTTTAGACAAATATGCAGGTGTCGTCATAAAATACTTTCATTCCGCAAACGTGGCTTTCGACAAATTTTATGCGGTGCTTACATTAATACGAAACTCGCTATGATAAAACATAAAACGTCGTATCTAGAATCACGATAAGAACAACGAAACCTGACGCTGACCTTAAACTTCAGGCAGCACGGCGAATGGAACTTGGAAAGAAGATCATCGTGATTATTTTATTCTTTGTATTTTCATTGATTTGTTGGATAACATGTCAAGCCAGTCGTACAAGATCAAGAGATTTCAGAATAAAATTATATGAAAATTCACGTTTCACAACAAGAACATGTAATATTTATCAACTATTTCCACAGACACTGTTGTCTTCACAAAATAATCACTATTATGTAAAGGATTAATCTATTATCTTTATCTTTGATATTTGATCTATAGATATACGTATAAAAGATATACATATTCGTTCTAATTACAAACTTTCAAGTACTCAAGCGATGCACGATAAGTCTCCGATATTTCGTTTCTTTCTACTTGCAGACTTTCACACATGATATAATTGACACAAACAGCGTTGAAAATATAAATTTCAAACGTTATTCGTGGCTTCTTACTTTTCCATATAATAACTAATAACGTAGTTACTAGAAAATAAAATACGTATATGAGTGGTGGATTGTACAAAAGTGCGTAGTATTATTCGATAGTGATATAGTCCATACCTTTTTTCATTTAATTTATGAATTGTGTAACAAGCTTTAGATATGGAAAACGACATGCTAATATTACTATATACTTTGTAGCTAGACAAATGAATAACTATATAATATATGTAATTTTATCGGTACTTTTTTAAAAACTATCTCTACACTCTGACTGACATTTCAATAAAAGTCACACGTAATCAACTGTATTTCAAACACTTTGCCTGAAAAAGACAAATTGTTGCTAACACCATTTATCAGAAAGAATTGGTTAAAAGACAATTAGTTCTCTCAAGAATTATTTACAAAATTTGAACATCCAACAACATACATCAATAGTAATTTGTAATCATTAAGATTATAAACGAACTGACTACCAGTTTTCATAATTGTCAATTAAACTTAAATGTGAAAACAAAAATAATTAAATTTAAAAAAAAGTAACACTTATTAATTGTAAATGAACTAGCTATGAATGCTAAATGCTGAAAAATAGTAAATAAAATATAAAATCAACTATGATTCCTGACAACTGTCAGCTAAACATGAAAACAAAAACCATTGTATGTTTGAAATTAACGAATATTTATTCCTCGTATAAACAAACTAGTGATCAACCTCACGTTCTCTATTGTAAACTTTTTTGTTGCAAAAATTTTCAAGCGAATTATTATTCAATTCTGATATTTAAAGGAGAGTCCAATGCCAACGTTACATTTACGTTACATCAAATAAAGTTTAATAAAAGTAATAGAATTGGGATATAATACGAACCAGGGGACTAAATATCAGACTGCCTGCGACAGGTGATTGTCAACGAATCCACAATTTTAGCTAACCAAAAATGGCCACCTGTAATAATAATAAACAGAGAGATATAAAGATAGAGTACGTGGGTCATATGTTACCGCGTAAGTGAAAGCGACATAGGGGCTCCTTCTGTCCTTGTCTAATCAGCCATGCACACTGACGCCGCTCGTTGATCGGTGTTACAATTCCATATTTACTGTACGGATGTGCATGCGTTATTAGACAAGGACAGAAGGGGCCTCTATTCGCTAACGTTCGCTTTCGATTCTTATATCGCTTTTTCAGCTCGCTCACGTACTCTATCGTTAGATCTCTATAATTGCAAAACGTAAGAGGTGCATTAACTTCGCTTGATTATTTTTTACTTAATTCGCGTGATTTTTTTTTTAATACTATAGATATCGTTCTTCTTTTTCTTTTTTTGGAAATAATTTCACAGACAGGGGACTGAAATGTAAAAGTGGTAACAAAGATTGTAAATGTTCTTCGTCGATAGAATGAAGTCGATTAAAGTAAAAATAAATGTGAATGATAAATATGACTATTGTATAATATATCTTTTTAGTTTTTATATCTGAATTCAATAGCTTTTAATACGTAGAATCCAAAAATGCAATTGTTCAGTTTAGCATAGCAAACTAAGCATTTTTATCGTACTTTACAGGGTAGTATGACGCCATATTGCTTCTATTTGTAATTCGATTGATCCGACAGATGAGCATTGAACTACTAACTTCGCCGAATATTCATTTATACAAGCGTAACCGGGAACCTTTAGCCAAAACTAATTCAGTACTCATGGTTCAAAATCCCGTCGTAAAATGGCCGACATCCACGTGCATTTGTTAGAGCCAGTGACTCTACTCATTGGACGAATCGTGGATAAAAACCAACATGGTGTCAAAGTTAAAGCTGTCAACGCTGAAATCGCTTAGTTTACATACTTGTAACTTTTGAACTGCGGGATTCCTAAAGTTAAAACTTACATTTTTCGATTCTACGCATAGAAAACCATTAAATTGCAATTAGGAAAGGTCATAATTTTGTGTCCATTAAACTGAAGTTCAGCCTATACGTAAGAAGGAAAAATTAGCGAATACTTTCGAATTTACGCACTGAACATGAGAATGGTAGATTAAATTTTGTAGTTGTAACATGCCAGGACACTGAGAATTTCATGTAAAAATGGTAATTTTTGGATATAAATAAATTAAATTGATAATTCTTCATAATTTGTCCATGAAGTTACAGTTATTATCTGTCTCTCTAATGTAAATATAAAAATATGTTTTTAAAGTGTTAAAAAGTGAGAGATTGGAGGAGAGAGAGAAAGAAATGCATACTTCTGTAGAATTCCCATATACGTATATGTATAAAACAATAATAACCAATAATTTGTATGATTGTTTTATTAACGTTTACACTTTTTTTAAATATTCTTTTTCTAATTGACTAGACAGAGGAAGGGAGGAAGAGAGAGAGAGAGAGAGAGAGAGAGAGAGAGAGTGTGTGTGTGTGTGTGTGTGTGTGTGTGTGTGTGTGTGTGTGTGTGTGTGTGTGTGTGAGAGGGAGAGTACTATATTTTCATAGATTTCGAAGAACTTTTACAATTAATAGATTTGTTCTTATAACTTGAGATAAATTGTTTGTCTTGCTAGTAATAATTATATCATTATAAAGCGAAGAGTTTATTTTTCATTATACTGTATCTAATGAAATGTAATCTTTGAAAACAAGTTCTAGCTAAATGCGTATATCTCGATGGACTAATTACACAATCATCAGTCGATGGCAATGTTCTTAGTAATTCGCAGCATTATAAAACAAACACAGCCGTTAAATATCAAGAATATACTTACAGAGATAAAACCGTTTTGGCCTAAAAATATGTCTTTATACGGATTAGGTAATGTCAACTCTTTTTCTTCGAATACTCAAAGTTCTATATGCGATAACGATGAAAACGCCAGTGTAAATTTACATGTTTGCGAGTTTTATAAAATTTATGAATCAAGTTCAGTCACCTCCGCAATTTTTTTCAACTCACGATCAGTCCCACAAGTACTTGAAATAAGTTTTACGAAAATGTTGTTTTATAAGATTTGT
Source organism: Bombus cullumanus (assembly GCA_014737535.1). Lineage (NCBI taxonomy): Eukaryota > Metazoa > Arthropoda > Insecta > Hymenoptera > Apidae > Bombus > Bombus cullumanus. The sequence goes on along the minus strand of JACXIX010000004.1, from coordinate 2,680,077 downwards.
ACGATACTTATGGTATTTAATAGGTAATTCTAAGAAATTACATTCATCTTTTCAGTTTAATAAATCTAGGTAATCGTAAAACTTGGTGTAACTAAATTTTTTATTGAAAAGGTTTTTCCTTAAGTTTATAATTATATATCGTAACATTTTATAGTATGTTCTCCACAAATCTATTATATATTATTAGCATAACTACTAAATAATAATTACAATACGTTTTAACGATAAAATTAGTTAACAAATGTAATCAGCAATAATTTTTACAAATTACTATAGTGATTTTCTTAGGAATAAAACAGATTAATTTACGTACACATGATTGCTATCACACGTAATAATCAGATATTAGATATGTATTAATTAGAAATCAATCTAGCGATCAATAAAGAAATTCTTATCATCAAACTACAACTACCTACAACTTCCGTCTACGATATTGCTCGATAGGAAAAACAGTCACTTGAAGTACATTGCGTCATGCGATCTGTGAATCTCTCTCGACGGAAGAACTTCGAAAAAGGTTTTCGAGAATTTAGGCTAGGACGATTGAAAGTTTGAACAGATAATTTATCATTTTGCAATTTCCCTGCTCTATGAGCATGCATGGTGTCGATGATATTTGGTCGATCGAATAAACAGCGAGGCCGTTGACTCTTCATCGGCCATACTTTTCTCCGATCTAATCTTCAATCTCCGATCGAAACAGCACAATCTATCCACCCAACATAGGAAACTTACGGGCTGGCTACAATCTACAATGTCACGAGCAAAGGTCTATCGAGCGAGTCCCAACCGTCGATAACGGCAACTAACAACAGGCTAATCTATCAAGGACGCTCGACAGTGAAAATTTGGCCTTGAAAAGGCAATACCGTTCACTGGAAACCTGACGGGTTTATTATATCCATAATGGAGTTAGCGGAATACGTGTACTACCTACGTCCATTCTTGTAGTAATAGACGCTAAGACTGTAAACGCTGTTTGTGAATATTTAAAAATATTAGAAATAGAACCACTAAATTTCAATTAGTGTCTTTTAGAAAGTAATCTTTGTTAGGAATCACAGAAGAATTAGCTATTGCGAAGCAATAAAGCATTGATCAAGAGGTTTAAAGGTATGAAAATCATTTTTCGAGAGTTTCCATTCTTTTGTTTTAATTGGCATTTAATAGAGCTCCTTTGATGGATTTTTAATGGATAAACCTAACAAAGATACAAACAAAGGTATGTATTTATGGATTTAGTTTGAAGTATAAGAAGCTTGAAGTTTCTATAATATTGTATTAAGTGATATTATCGATGGTCAAAATTATTGGGCTGTAATCAAGTAAAAGTTGATTATGTTGATTCCTGAGCTAAAATTATAAGATAAGATTTAGGGGAATCATTAGATTATTTGGGATGATTACTAGTTGACGTATTATATCGAACAGTTTTAACAGTTTGACGCACTAAACTAATTCTTCTTCTAGAAAATATATCATGTTTCAATAAACAAAATTTTAGATATCCGAATAAAATGATTCAAAATATCTCCGCATTATAAAGAAATACTCGAAAACATCGATGAACAACTTTATTTTTTCCAGAGAAAGATGTTCAAATTTATCACCACGATTTTTTATATCATTTAAGCTACGAAGCCAGACTACATGATGAAGGCTGCCATGAAAGCGAACGTTTTACAAATCAAACTGGCGGAGCATTGACAAGCGTGACACCTATTTTATGAGCGCGGAGACAAGTGCGAGATGCCACCCCTTCATTTTCACGCACACCGAATCTGACCCTGGATCGTATCCCATTACCGCCGGAATCGGTCATCACTGACCCTTCTCCTTCTTCGATCGTACTCTTTCTCTTTTCTTCACCTTGTTGCTCTATCTCTCTTTTGCAGCCCGTTCGGCCGCAATACACGTCGATCTCCTCGAAGCGGTTTGAGAGTGGAGGGAGGAGAGAGTTCGGGTTAGAAACGGAATCAGGAAGAGAGAGCGTTGTACCGCTCGAGAGGGTACACTGTACTAGTGAACCCGGTATGTGGTTGTCGCGAGTGGAGGTGCGCGTCCCCACCCCTAATTAGGGAGTACAGGGGAAGCAGAAGAGAAATAGATGAGAAGTAGACGAGAAGCAGAAGAGAAGCAGAGAGAAAGAGAATGCGAAGACAGGGGTGCATCGACGTCGAGAATGAGATGGGGCAACGAGGCGAAGGAAGGAGAACGAGGAAGGAGGAAAGCAACACGAGAGTAACGGAGCTTCTACCCCTTCGCCCCACTCCTACGTCTCCCCACCAATACACTCATTCACCACAGGCGGGGTATAAAACAGTGCCCCCACCATCGCATTGATTCTCCTTCCTTCTGCTTGTGCGCTGTCGCCCCTCTAACCCTTTTAAAATTCATCCCTTCGTGCCGTGAAAATGCGTCGGTGAAACGTCGTCGTTACGCTTCCAACTGACGTCGTTTTCTACATACGTCGACGTGCTGACTTGAATGTACGACGTACGAGAACTGTGCAACGGTGGGGCAATCGGTAAGTGGAGGGGATCGAGCAGACAGGGTGGGGCAGAGATTGAATGGTGGGGGGACACGAGTGTACACCAAGTGGGGTGAAGAAGCATGGGTGGTGGGAAGTAAACGCAAGCAGAGGAGAGCTCGACGACGGCAAGGAGAGGTCATTGACCCGAGCGGCAGGCTGCCGGCTGCTAGAGAGCTACGTCGCTCGCGCGCTGCCCTGGCCTCTCCTCGTCTGTTCCGCGTTTGTTCGTAACCTCGTGTGTGCTGTGCGCGCGCGACAGAGAGAGAAAGATACCCGTACACTTCTGCCGTCTCTCTCTGCGGTCTCCTCTGTCTCTATTTATTACACACGTGTCTCTCTGCTTCGCTCCCTTGATCCCTCGTTCACACTGGCATATTCTGTCTCTTTCTTTTTCCAACTTGTCTCTCTCGCCACTCCGACCCGTCGTGTCCCTATACCGTGTACCTTCTCTCGCCTCTGTTCGTCGCCGCGATTCCGGCAGGGCGCAAGCAACGCGAGAAACAGAGAGAGAGTGTGCGCGCGTTTCCCTACGACGACGTTGCGTTACGAGCGAGAGATCGCGCCGACTGCGCGAGGAGAGCGCGTGTTCCGCGTTACACATGGCCGCTCCATACCTACTCTCTCTACCTACTCTGTTTTCTTCTTTCGTGCGTGTACCCCCGGTGAACAGCAGAGAGCACACGGTCTGTCGCACGCTCCTCGCGTCGTGGCTCGCTTTCCGGTGCCGCGAGAGAACGACTTATCGCGCGTCGTACGCCGCACGTTTTCGGCACCCGCGTTTCGTCCGATCGGTATTCGTCCCCCGTTTGCTCGCGAAGAATTCTCTCCCTCGTTAGTGCCATACCACCCGTCCCCGTTATCGTCACGCTTACACGCTCCTTCTTCTTTCTTCTTCCCTCTTTGTCCCTCCGAGTCCTTGTTTCCATCTCTGTCATCCACTCACGGCTTCTCTCTCTCCGCGTGTCTTTTTCCCCGGCTTTTCTGACCGCGCGCGTTCGTTCCCTTCTCCACGAGGGAGGAGAGACGTCTGTCGCGCTTCGAGGCTACACGCGTGCACGCGCGGAGAGTCGGCTTATCGCGGACGAGCGTACCCAACGCTTCCTACGGAGTTCTCTCTGCATCCTCCTATTGCGTGCTCGACTAGAGCAGCGCCTCGGCGACTGACGGCGACTGAAAATGGTGTGTCCACGTACGGGGACAGTATTCGCGGTGTCGATATATTTTGGTGTCGGTGTCTCGTGTCTCGCGTCTTTCGTTTCGTCTCTGATGATCGTGTCTCGGGAGTAAATGATCGGCTAAAATCGTGAACGTGCATTTACCACGGGAACAGTCATTGTATCCCATACGTGAACATTGTTGGGTTGAGTCGATTTCCACTTCGTGACATTTCGATGTGACAGCCGGCAAGGATTACTCGATACTGAAGAAGAACAAACAAAAGAAGAAGGAGAAGAAGAGGAAGGAGAAGGTGGTGGAGAAAGAAAAAGAACGGAAAGGAACAGAAAGAGTAGGAGGTGGAGAAGGAGGAAGAGAGCTGCGAGTGCGACGACCGAGCCACAATAGTGTGCACCGTTTGTTGTTTCGTTGGCCAGTTTTCGGTTTGCAGTTTGCGTTTTCGTGAATCCACGCAATTTGAAGCGTGTCAGCTCGAGAGAGAAGCGGCAAATCGGAGCACCAGTCACAGGAAGGGATATACATGCGGTGAACCCTTCGAGTGGATACAATCACAGTAGAGAGTTATATATTAGCGCGAGTGTATGAGTATCGTCAGTGTAGTGCTAGTTTTTTTTCTGCTACTTGTTTTCCTATAGTCCCTCGATGTAATAATACGCACGTATTCTTAAAAATAGTCTACTTCTCTGGCCGTCGTTGCGGAAGTCGCGGGTGGAGGGCCAGACCGAGAGGAACAGTGGAGAGGAACCTAGTGAATCACCTGTGGTGATATGCAGTAAACGGGAGAGGGGAAAACACGGAGAGACGATATATATTGATATATATATATATATACACACACACACACATTCATTATACACACATATATATATTCATATATGTGTGTGTGTGTGTGTGTATACGTATAAAGCCGATATAGAGAACGCGCGAGGGACGAGCGAGAAAATACATGCGTTTCGGATCGAGATGAAAGTAGAGAATAGACCGAAAGGAAAGATAAAGGAACAGGAAGAGAAATCTGTCACGTCGTGATCAGCCGGAGAGCGAGAGAGACTCCCGGATATATTCATCATGCATATACACGCATACACACGCATTACATATAAATAGATGCATATATACGTATGACGTTCGTCGTGACACGCATCCGTCGACGTGTTATTCAGTTCCGATCTCCATCTTCCTCGTCTCATTCTCTTTTATTTGTTTCATTTTTCGTTCCTCCATTCTTCTTCGTTGAATTCCGAATTTCTGTTCATCATTTGATATCGATCCTGATTCGTTTATCCCAGTGTCGATACATCGATCTCGCGCCACCCAGCTCAGATTCAAAGTCCCCATAGTCAATCGGTAGATGAATACTCGATGACAAACGCAATTTCTCGCGAGATAGTCTATTGCTTCGTTGCTCATCGCAAATTTTTCGCGATATTTCATCCTCGATTCATCCCTTATTGAGAGCGTTACTCTCATTCTCTCTTTGTCTCTCTCTCTCTCTCTCTCTCGCGAGCGAGCGAGCGGGCGCGCTTCGGTCCACCACAACAACGCACGCTCCTTCGCTTCATCCGCTTCTTTCTAACAATAAGCCGATCTTTATTCCCTCATCAACGGTACACGTGTTTCATCCACTGCACGTGCGCGACCGTGCGCATTCGTTGTGTAGTTTCGAATAGCCTGTTATTCTTTCTCTCTCTTTCTTCGTTCTTTCTGCACACTTCTTCGCTTTTCTTGCCCGTGTTTCACCCTCTCTGCTCGAAAAACCTACTCTCTTTCGCTTCTTCTCCTCTCTTTCATTCTTGATCCAGTAACGTCGATTCGTCCCAGAAGATCATCGTTGCGAACCTCCTGTCTTGCCTTCGTCTCTCGTCGGCCTCGCAGTACCGGAATCTCCTGGGATCCCTACGAGATTTAAGTATCTCTAAGAACGATCAATTCCATGACGGCAGAAAGTTTTGGTTTAACCTTCGTTTAATTTTTGTTTCGTGGTATTCGAGTTGCAAACGCCTACCGTTTCCTCTTTTACACGCTTTGGGAACACATGTGGTGCGTGTTCGCGCCTGAAACGCACGTTCGAAATTCATAAGTGACACATCGAAGGAATCTCGTATTCGAATTTCTAGTACCTTCGATCGAAAGAACCGGGAAAACACTCGTAACCGCCGTCGTTTTTCGATTCGCGCGCCGAATGCGATTTCTTTTTAGAAATCTGTCTGCCACCGCCAAACGAAACGCGAAATAGTCCATAACGTGGGATTGTCGTCTTTAAGACTGGATTGGCGAAGATCTATCGAATCGTGATTGATAACCAGATTGAGCACTTTTATCGGGTAATGCGTAAACGATCAACGGATTAGATGCTCGGTATGTAACTGGTTCTTACTGAATTTTCCTCTGGCTGATTGACGAATGTGCCTAACGACAGTTTTAGATAGCTGCCGGACGTCTGTTTAGCTGTCTGAAGCTGGCTATACCAAGTTGCTCAGATTCTTCGGGCTTCCTCAGTGGGGATTTATCGATTTTCACGACGAAAATAAAGTGGACTGTCTTTCGAAGTCGAACCGTGGTGAACCATTTCTTAAAATTTTGTAGAAAGATATTTGCAACTTTGAAATTATAGAATACATCACCTAAACCATGGTACCTAATCGACGAATTGTCTGATAATTGTTTCCTGACCATTTTTGCGAAATCCGACAAATCTTATTGGCTTGGATCGTCATGTATTTCAGAATTAAATTCTTCTGATCTAAATCGATTCTCTTCTCTTTCATGACAATCGAATATCAACCAAAGGTTCGACTCGAGTGGCTCGATCCAGAAAAACCCGAAAAACTTCCAAACGTACCGCTGCCGCTAAATATAAGCCACGGCGTTTCGTTATTTTAAGAAACATCATCGGGTCGTTCGGTGTATCAGGCAATTCTCTTCCCGTTTCAAAGGCGATGCGTTCGGGTGGAATCGCTGGATTAGAATAGCAGGTCGGACTAATAACTGTTTCTTCTTCTTCTCCTTTCCTTTCTCTTGATCTTGTTTCCGCGCGTCGATTTTCGCGTTCATGATCTTTTTTAATTCTGTAACACTTTGCGAACGGTGCCGCATATGCACGCGAAAGAACGCAGTACGCGTGCGTAATATTCGACACGCGCGTCACGACGCAACGCAGCCCGTTTCTGACCGAGACGCGGTTATAAATAAAACGCGCGTCGTGGCCGCGGCACCGCATTACGCTCGGGCCTCTTTCGTGTCGGTATAACAACGTGTCAATGAAAATAGAGACAGCCTGTCTACCTCCGTGTGGAAATTGAGCTTGTTGCACGAATACGTACACCCCTTTCACATCGACGCGCCGCGACGTCGAAAAACATGTTTAGCGCATGATAGTGTCTAGAGTTTTGGTTCATAGGCAAATAAAGGAAATTAAACGGGACATGTTGGTTCTAGATTAATTGACTATTTGGCAACCGATTTAGGATTATTATTATATAATTGAAAGTACAGATGTTTGATAATAAAATTTTGATAATTTAAATTGATTTGATGAAAAGTAGAAGTTATAGAGCTATTGAAACAAGTTAATGTTTTATTCTAGTTAATGATAAATTATATATATCATTATGACTTTGATTATCTAGATTGGATTTGAAACTTGAATTGGTTAACATTTTCAATATTAAAACAAACTATCAGAAGGTAATTATTGGTTTGATAATTAATTTAATATTTTCTTTTAGTACTCTTATCAAGATTCGCTGTAAACGTTTTTTTAAACGTTCAAATTTCACTTGAAATTTTGAACCCGTAATAATATAATAACATTACAATCAAAGTTTTAAAGTCCACCAACGGTCGAATATCGAACGTCAATTCTTTTCCTATTGTCCAACGAAACATACGGTTTGTAATTGCGCTAATCAGATCGATCGCTCGGTAATCGCGTTAAGTGCGACATCGTAAGCGCTTTAATTATTGGAATTTCCTAGCGTGTGAATTTTGACTATGCAACATATCGTTAACTAGTTCGATCGCCTGTTTCTCAAGTTTTGCACACATATACCAAGTGACTTAAGAAGATAAAACTCGTCAATTTGTTTATATTATCTTTTAATCGTTTACACATTTTATTCTCTATTTGAATTGATCTCGTACTTGGTACTTAAAAATCACCAGTTACATGATTTATTAATGCTTAAAATGGAAACTATATAATATTTTGAAGTAGATAGATTTTATCAATGATTCATAGTATCTGATTCATAGTAATATTTGCGAGTTATATTAGAGAACAAAATTTTGAACGATAAAACAGATCTCGTTTTATTCTTACCCATTTATACGCTTTGTTAATTCTCTGTTTCCTAAATTTTCCATAATTTCCTAAAATTTTGGGTTGACTTTTGTCGATATACAGTTACTCAAAGATTTCCAACAAATAGAACCAACGTACTCGAGCTTTGCAGTCAGATACATATATACTTGCTCACCTAACGGCGATTAACCGAATTGATCTCGTTATCTAGCAATAATTCGAGGCTGTCGTGCACGGTTGGCAGTCTTGTCTCGCGCTACACCGACTGTACCCGATAACGAGTCAATTATCGATCGAACCTTATCGTAACCAAAGCTCGCTGATACTCGATGAGTATGCCGAAGAATGTATAGCTGAATGTATTTTCAGATTTCCAAGAAGATACAAATTCATCTATACGAGATCATCTCAGAAAAACTAATTTCTATTAACATTCTATCGTATCTTTTAAAGAATCATATTGATTTTGATGATAGTCTTTAAAAAGGATCCGATAGATCGATAGGAAGGGGTTTATATCGTATAGAATTTCTTTTTCAAACCTCATTGGATTTTTCATAGGTCGTTGTGCGTTCGCATAGATCCTCGCATATTCCGACTATGACAAATTCGTTCAGTTAATAGACTGGAACGATCATCGCGATCGATCGCGACTTGTATTCGCTTAGGAGAGGAGATCTCGCGCACCCCCTTTGCTCTTTCCGTGTCGTGGGACGTAGGTGCGGAACGTTGGCGGCGGACGTTGCTGCGGGACGTTGCCGCGGTTCGTTGCCACCGCGAATATCAAGCCAGCTGTTTATGCTTTTATTATAAAACAGGCCCGTTGGCGAATGGTGCACGCGACTGAGCCACGCGTAAATCGGAATTCCAAACTACAAGAGGAAAAGCATTGGAGCGATGTCACCAGAAAGTTACTATCGAATAATTTCAGTTTTTATAGTGCATAATTTATTTCTCCAACTATTCGCCAGAGATCATGTCAGTTTTAGAAGAGAAATGAAATTTAGTATCGATTTTCGCGATCAAGGAGAATTTTATATAATAGTCTAATGAATTATTAAATACAATAAGCTGTATGCAAGGCAAATCGTATCCAGCAGTAAACGTAAAAAACAAATAAAATTTCAAACGAAGAAAAATTTATTTCTTCGGCTTTTTTGTCTCTTAAAATGTCGATTGTGACCAACGAAACGCAAAGTATCGAATAGATACCACTAGTCATCGTGACAGAATAAACCGTTGAAAAGGCTCACGTTCGCGTCGCTTTCGCCGTCAAGGGACACGTGCCATGAGCCATTTTACTTCTCTGCAGCGAACGTAAACGAGGAAGAATCGTGCATGGCTGCAGCAGTTGCAGGATAAGTTCTTGGAACAAATAATCGGCAAACTCGTCGCGTAAACGTACGCACGAGAATAGTAGCTCGGTGGCCGAAGACGGCAGGCTTGATGTTGAACTGTGATGACCGCGAATCGCTGGCGGAAAATACTCGAAAGCGTCGTGATTCTGTCGTGTGTTGGCGTGCCGGTGCACAAACCAGACTGACGGATAGCGATAATCGAGGAAAGACGATCGAGAAGAAGAAACAGTTTCGCTAGACAGTTGTCCATTGTCTTAAGTTTTTATCTCGTGAGCTGCCTCGTCGCAAACAGCACGACACTTTCCAGCCGAATCATTAACCCACAGAGAGGTATGAAGCGCAAGCTGGAAGATAGTTAACGATCGTGCAATGATGTCGAGCGTTGATTCACAGCGCAGGATCGTTTGTTTCCTGTAGAAATAGAACAATGGATCACGAGGATCGAACTCAAGTTCGTTGACGTGGTCGACCGATCAAAAGAATCCGGTAAATGGACCAACAACAGCTTGGCGATCAACGCTAATAGAGAAGAGTGGACGATAACCGATATGTAACAGAGCGACGCTTCTGCAGAACCAGTCGAACGACTCGGTGGTATCGGAACCCCGCAGCCAGGTTCCAACAAGGTGTGAAGCACGTATCGTACACGTATACGTATATATCGAAAGTCAATCCGGGAGTTCGTTAGCGCGAAGTAAAGCGACTAGCTGGGCGGGGAATACTAACAGGAAGAGGTGAGCACACCCGGAGAGTGAGCGGTCTATGACGTTACCGGTGACTGTATACGTCACGTTAACGGTAACGGTAATCCTCGTACACAACACGCACGCGACCTAGTCGCAACGCAGTAGCGCGGAATAAAGCAAGTGGAGAGTGGCTAGCGAGCGAGCGCCTCGAGCAATTTAAAAGTGAAACTGTGACGATCCACCGGCACTCCGGCGCGGCGTTTCCCCTTTCTCCTATTTGCTCCGTCCCTATTTCTGACTGCTTCATCTTCCGTTCCTTTCTCATCTTCCGTTCTTTGACCAACGCGCGACTATCTTTCTTTTCTCCGCTTCTCTCTCTCTCTCTCTCTCTCTCTCTTTCACTCGTATTCCTCGTCGTTTCGCCGCCCGTTTCTGTGTTCCTCTTCTCTTCGTTTCTCGGCCCCCTTCCCGTCCGCCCCTGGTCGTCTTGTGATTGTGACACGGAAGGGAACGCGCGGCGCGCAGTGAAAGTGATCGACATTACGATTTTCCTGGCTAGCAAACCCCCTGGGCTTGGCTTACTCGACGACAGGTCCTATACTACAAGGCAGATAATCCGTGGCGGAGAATGACACACAGGAGCGACGAGTTGGGGAGTAGCTGAAGGCGGCCGCGATCGCGACCGGCCTAGTGTCGTCCACGCTCGTACTTCCGGAACACCGCACAGGTGGGGAAAAGAGGCTACGCTAACACCTGCCACTCACGTTGATGGCCGATCATCGACGAGCCAAAAATGTAAGTTGCATCATGTACGCCATATGCCGTTAATATTGATTCTCGGCATCGATCCCTTCGATTTTTCAGAACGTTCTCGATCGATGAAGTAAAAAACCGGTACCCTGTTCTTTTCTTGGAAGAAGCTTTCAAAAGTAATCAGGCATTTGTGGGATCGATCGCCGTTTTTTATTAACTCTCTGTAATGCCTTCCGAGTTGCAGATTACTTACATATATAGCTATATGTCTACGTTTTTTGAAACTTTTTATTTGTCTATTATTGTGTTATTTCGTATATTGTTAGGAATTGGGACAATCATTAATAGGAACAATTTACCAGTATCTATTGGTAACTTTATCAGATTTCGTTAGCAATACTAGTTATACTGTTACGTTACAGGTTATATGATCTATCTATCGATATTATTCTATCGATTATGTATGGATTAGATTATCTAGTAAATCATAAAATGCTTTAATATTTTTGAAACTCAACAGGTATTGATATGTGTAAGAATTCGTTCGTTCGATACTAACAATATCATTATCTGAGAAATGCGAAGAAAGAGTGTTCGCGAGTCTAATGTACCGTTGCTAGTTACAGAATGGAACTTTACTCTTGCGGTAGAAAGGAAAGGAAACAGATAGAAACGACCTCTAAGCTTGCGGATCGAGTTTCACTGCTTCACTGTCCCTTGCCGCGACTCCTTCTCATTTTCGCGTGCTCGAGAGCGTTTCCTTTCCTCCGTGAAAGAAAAGGAATCCGCGATTTACTCTACGTGAAGTCATTGTCTGCGCGCGAGTAGATTCCTCCGGCAATTTGTTCTCATCGACTACCGCTAGTTTCATTTACGGCATATTAAAATACACATTCTAGGATTTCTGATAAATATATCTACGAGTCAGCAGAGATAATTTTATACATTGGGAAGATCTTAACATTCTTCTTAAGATCTTAACCTGTATCTTTTCAATTTTATACAGTTTACTCCGGTCCTTGATACATAATTTTATATAACTTTAACGTGCGGATTGCGAACGCCTTAACGAATTAATTTAGTTCCGAGTAATAATTATAATTATTATAATTATTATTAGTCAATAATAATTATTAGTAAGTACTCAAAAAATTAGTAGCATTTATTCAAAAAATTGAGTAATCATGTATTCGTCTCGAAATAACTCTCAAGTGCTGCAATCTATAAATTTTGATGTGCACGCATCGGAATTTGAAAATGTAGGGCGACGAGGGAAAACGAAATTCCACTCGTCCGAAATTCGGCTAATCCCCTCCGAAATCCGGTGCAACGAGTACAAAAGCGAGTGGACTTGACCGGATTGGAAGGTAAAATATATGCTTGGCCGAAATTCTTCAGTAAAACGTTGCAGATATTCATCTAGTTACATTCCTATGCGACTCCCGTTTCGTCTTGAAAAGGGCGTCACGCGCGAAATGGAACGAAAGGATGTCGCGAAGTGGAATGTTCATCAAGCGTTATTCATTTTCCAAGCAAAATGACACCTCTGCTTCTCAGGCAGAGATAATTTTCTTTTTGCAAGACTATACATTACATTCAAATGTTTTCATTTAACTTCATAGACGTTCCAAATTCCGTATCAAGTTATGAAACTATTTTCATTTATTAGTTCCAACCGAATATCTGAAACTCAATGGACTATCCAGTGATTAGTATTAACCACTTCCTTTTAAATTGCTTGAGAAAATACTCCAGGCGTAAATGCTTTGGAGTTGAATGATCTCTTTCTTCTTTCAAAAGAGAGGGTTAAGGGGAGAGAAATTCTCAAAAAAGGAAAAGAATTACGAGAAAAGAAATTCTGTGAAAGAGAGAGGATGGTGAGAAGGGAAGGAAGGAGAGAAAGAAACGATGATATCAATAGGGAAAGAGAGATTGCGTATCGAGTGGAACCGTTCGTTGCACTGGAAGGGTGAGCGCTGGTTAATTCTGTATCGACAGAAACCTATGGTTTGAGTCCGCAGAAATGCCTATGCCTATGTAGGTTAATTCGCGTTCGATGAGAATCGACCTACGGAGGAATCGCGACATGGGTCAGGTTAACGAATGGGGTAGGTTAGGAACGTGCGAATCTCGGTGCACGTGGCGCGCCATATCCGTACCTGTCCCGCTTTTCTCTGTTCGTCTCTCTTTCTTTCGTTTTCTTTTCTCCATACACCTCACTCTTTTTTACCTTATACGCAAAAACGATCAATTATTCTATTAATAATACAAGGAATACTTTCATCCCATAATTTAAATATTTCTTTACTGATTGAATATATTTTATACATTAGATATTTTATACATTGACACTTAAAATTAATATGAAAATATACATACTTGTGAAATATAAATATGACAAGCAAATAAAAAGTCACGGAAATTTGAAAACATTTTTTTGACAATCTATAAATAAATGTTTATGTTGTGTTAATGTGTAATGTTATGTTATGTTCTGTTCTGTTATGTTAATAAATGTTTTACGTATTTTATAGTTCTACATATATGTAAGATCAGCTACGATATTTCTGCTTTCTTTAAAAACTAAGAAATATAATTATTAATTTTCAAGTGAAAAATACCTCTATATAACCGCATATCATGAATCAGAAAACACGATCTCAAATGAATATTAATCTAAAATATTAACAATTCTAATTTATCTGGAAAAGATAGTTTTAATTTTTTAATAAATCCTCTGGTATTTTAATGCCGCCAAAATATACATTTCATGATCATGATCAACGGTCAACGGTATCTCCCTTCTTTAGCTATTACACTTCACTTGCTATAGCAAACTGTACAAACAATCTGTAAACCTGCGTTTAGCATAAAATAAATGTTTTTTCTCGTAGACAGATTGCAAACTTCTCCTTAATTTTTCTTTGAATATTTCTAATATGAAAATTCAAATTTTCGCGATGTTATATATATATATATATATATATATATATATATATAGTGTACATAATAACATTTAAATTATTCCCACGAAACATTCGTTTTCAGATATCCGTAAAATTATTCACGTTTATTCATGAACGTATGTTAATAATTTTAATTACCGGAAAATACTAGAAATAATTTGCGAACGCAATCGAATCGAACGGATAAAATTATTTCGATCGATGAAAAGGATTCCATCGCCTTTGAAATCCAGTTTAATTTTAACTGAATTCACGTGTTCGTTACTTCCACCAGCGGAAAGATATTTCTTTTGCTCTGAAACTGTACGAAGAATAAAGAAAATATTAATTTTCGATATTTAAGCCATGTTCATTTTAAATAGTGCTAAAATAACGTTAAACTCGCATTTTAAAACTAAATTCAAACTCTGAGTTATGTTGAAACTTCTAGTATCTGAATTAATTGCTTCATCGATTACCATTATTGTCAAAAAATATTTCGCTCATTTTATAATCTAGTTTTATAATCTCATTTATAATAAAAACATAAGTAAATTTCAATTGCAGTTAACCAGCTGCAGAGTATAACTCACAATTTACAGTCTCAAGATATTCTTTCAATTACTTTACTTAAATCCTAAGTCCCACGCCTTACATTCAATAAAAACGTTAAATTCCAAGAACGCGAGTTTCAAAATCCACTACGTCGAACGATATAGCACGAACTCACTCGACAACTGACTTCAAAAAACCATTTTACAATTTGAACGCCTCCAAACGTCTCCTATTTGATTCACCTTAAACTCAAGAAAACTCTCATGGCTGTAAAAAGCGCCACGATAGAGTTAACTTGTGGTTATGTCCATTCGCAATATTTTGTGACTGTAATATTTACAGGCCATCAGTACGGACCGTTCTTGTCTTTGATATCGACTAATATTGGAAAGTGTTTCTCCACGTTTGTTCGTCGGTGAATGGTAACAGTGAGGACCATTTATCTCGTTTCCGGTCTCACTACGAGTATTTCAGTATACTAAACAGATGCAGCCCGCATATCTTTATTATAATTGTCCTCCGTCACGACGATCGACAATGACCACAGGTCAGAGTGCTAGAGCAGTGAAAAGTTGAGGCAACATCTCGCGGTTTGAATGTTTAAAGATTCGCTGAATGCAAGCGTCGAATTTGATGTCATGGGATATGTGAAGCTTATACCAGAAGAAGAGTTAGACGACTTACAATTATGAAATAGAGGTGGATAAAGATAGATAAATGAAATTAATTAACCTCGTAGGATCAGAATTTTGTTTCCTTGAATTGACCCGAACAATGTGTTTGAATTCGATTAAATCTTATACAGACAGCTGAAGGTACAGAGTACTATAAAAATCATTTGTGTGGAGATCGGTGATTTTGTACGATACATTTCAAGGTTACGTAATTTCACAGCGTGTTCGTGATATAAATACAACGGTAAACGTGGTTGATAGCGTAGTTACCGTGGTATTTTAACAAGAAGATAAAGATATGTACTTGAACGTAAATTTTGAATAACTTCCGAAAAACCAACTAAATCGTGATAAATCGCAACTGAAAATTAATGACAAATTACTTTCTTTTGACAAATTCTTACGACAGAGCTCTTTTTTTACGCCCGTTTCTCTTTGGATTCTCTTCACAATAGCGACCCGAAAGTCACGCGTATTTTTAATAAACGTGTTTTTTCCCCACATTGTTTCATTGGGCTATCGATAGAAGCTGTCAAATTGTTGGGCATGACCGTATTTCATACACATACAACAGCTACAGCCAGTTTGTATGCAACTTCCTTAGCTCGCGTTGTTTATTGTAACAACAATTAGTTCGGGCGGCTTGTGCTTTCATTCGTCAGCCAATAGAATAGATTTCTTTGGGTTGTTGCACTCGGAACTTCAGAACAGACATATCGCAACGATTATTCGGCCCCTTTTTTAGCGTTTCCGCTTTTTTCTTTCTTTTCATGCTTGATTATTTGATAATATACCTGGTCGTACTGGTAATGATTCATACGCGCGACAGCGATATTTCCTTCGATAGTTGGTCGGCTTGATTTACAATCTCATTGTATTTGTCACGGACCACGGGTACATCTGTTTCGCTCGTGCATGCAAGGTGTTGCGGATGTGTTGGCTCATAGAGGCGTCTTCTACTCGTGTATTTCGTCAGAGAAAAATGGAATGAGACGAAGATGTAATCGAAAGGTTGTTCTTGACATGCATGATGAGTTATTATGTGTTTACATAGGTTGACATCATTAATTCTCTAAGGTTTTATTAATCGTTTGCAACTTGTAAGTTATATGCCTATGCAATTATAATTTTTATATATTACTTACTGACCACTATAGCCTCTTAATAAATTAGTACAGCTCTATATTGATAAATAATCTGTTTGTAATTTATAGTAACTACTTATTACAGTAATCTATAGATTTAAAATTAAGATAAAGATCGTAATCAAATTTTCGTGCAATTTGTACTTGTAGGGAGTTAAATCTTTCCATTAAATTATATTAACAAATATATTATTCATCTATTAATACGTTAAGGAATAAAAGATATTGACATACATAAGAAATTAACTGAAACGTTCTGGAACAGAATCTCGCAGCAACGATGATGCAACCAAAAATTGAAGCGAAAGATGTCGAAGTCGATCGATCGATGAAACGAATGAACGAACGATTGTGCAGCGGACAATTGTCGAGAATAGGACATCCATAGCCATAGTCACGACGCTTGCACGGCTATCGAAATAAGTAACGATACTTCGTGAGCTGTGCCCTATCCATCGAACACGAACCGACCGTCCTTCCGTCCCGCATTCCCCTTGTCGATCCATTGAGCGTACTATACTGTGCTAAACTGCCTTTGAAATTCCATCATCGAAAACAGTGAGCTCTCTGCTACGGTGAAATTGCCAGATTCCCCGTCATAAAACCGATACGTCTACCGGTCGTTCGTCAATGTGCGTCGAGGAGAACAGGCTCGAAACCAACACGTCTCGATTTCGTTTTCACGTCGACGCGAGGGATCGTTTTTCTAGGCCCGCGTGCGTGAGCCTGCAATGGAAAAAGACCGCCCTTCTGCCTCCTTCACCCCTGTGTCGCGGCGCGGCATGCGGCATAGCCTCGCGTGGTGCACACCACGCCACACCATGCTACGCCACTCCTCCTCTTTTCCTCCTCGCGGAGTTACAAAACTCACGCATAACCGTAACTCGCGCATTTCCGCGGTTTTCAGGAGCGACCGAACAGCAGCAGCCGGTCTGTGTATGCTGTATACATAATGGGCGACTAGCACAAGAGATGGAAAGCTCCCGGAGAAGCTTGGAGAAAGAGACGCGACGAAACGGCGATCGAAGCAGATCGAGCGGGGTAGACGGCCACGTTGGAGACAGAGAAAGAGAACGCGGAGAACGATAGAGCGTTGAGATGTGCAGACGAGCCGTAGGGAATAGGGAGGGGACACAGAAAGAGAAGGACAAGGCGCAATGTGTACGGCTGCGGGGCGCTACTCATAGGAGCGGTGTGTGTCGCGCTGGAGGCCGGCCGAGGTCGATGGCCTCTGGCTCGGCCGTTTCCGCCTCTGATCGGCCATTCTCGGCACTAGGTCAGTGATGGAGTCACTGGCCGCCCCGAGCGTCGAGGCAATGACACCGAGCACGCCGTTGCTGCCACCACTGCCACCAGTGCCACCGAACAATCCCCACTTTACCGCCTGGCGCTCTCCCACCTCGACCACGCGCTCGTTATCCCTTCCTGCTCTGGTGGACTATTCCTCGCCGAACACCCGCGGCCGACACGACCGCGCGAGTAGCGCCCCCGCACTGACAGTGTCTTGCGACGTGCCTCTCGTCCTCTCTCTGATCAAGACCGCATATGTAATCGGCTTACTTGCACACGGCTACGCCATTGCCTTCGTGCCTCGACGAAAACAAACCCTCACACAGCATGCTACTATATAGCGGTTCGGCTCATCTTCCGATTTCTAAGGGAAATCACGATGACTCGTTTGCTGCAGGAAAAGGATGATGGAACAGTATGGATTGTTGACAATGATGACGAGCTTGTTATTTCGAGCTGTCAAGGGATGGCGAATAGTGTCATAGGATACGATACTGGGTGATTTTATGAGTCGAAGTAGGCTGTTACTTGGGTTGCTTTGTTGAATGTGGGTAGAGGTGGATGGATGGTATATTAAAAGGGATGGAGAAAGTTTGTTTTGAGTAATGGATGTTGGTAATGAGAGAAAATAGGTTTTAGGGATGGTTTTTTGTGTGGCGATTTTCTGAATTAATTTTGTAGAAGATTCTCACGATACCAACATATTTTATTTGTAGTATGAATATAATATTCCGCATTAATGTATATTCCAACTATTTTCTCTTACCGTAAAAAATGGTATATCACGCAGGTTCGTGAAAGAAAGTTGCTCGTCATCAAGTGATACGTTTCCTTCTCTCCGATCACCCTTTTAATGAAAGGCCGTTTATTTCGAACGGTATGCAGATTCGTCGGCTACAAGGTCACCATTATTGCTACAATTAATTTTAATCGGATGAATGGATCGCTGCCGTCAGATAAAGCGCTGTAACAGGGAGCATGTTAATATATACATATTACATTTCCCAATTCGTTTCGTTCTGTCATGATTTAATTTCTAATTTTCGTTTAGGACGAAAAAACATAGCTATCGTGGCAATTCAAAAAAGCAAGTTTATCTTTTTTCTCTGACCTAAAATAAGTTATTTCTTCTTTTTTCGAACCATTATCTCGCGTATAAATACTTCGTAGAACCATACGGACCTATGGAATTGACAGGATGTGAGTTCCAATTATAGTCGTATTAATCACACAATCTTTTGCCAATGCAAAACAAATTGTCTAATTAAAACTAGAGATTTGTAACGTTTCTTTTACCATGGAAGAATTCGTGTTTGTTATCCTCATACAGGTTAAATGCGTTTCATTTATTAAACGAATTCCTGATCGAACGATGAATCGTCCCGGAGGGGTTGTTCGCGGCCGAAAAGAATCGGTTCGCTGGCAATTAATTCGATTCGGTATTAGGCAACCGTGTATACAGATGCGTCGGCATCGCGCGGCGTTGCGAAACTCGTGCAGACTACCATAAATATCAGAAGTACCGTTTGAGCATCGGCCGGTTGGCCAATAGGTCGTATAAAATGAAATGTAGATGAAGCTTGCGACACCAGGAAGAGCTCGAAACGTTTTGATGAACAGA
Organism: Bombus cullumanus; assembly: GCA_014737535.1. Taxonomy (NCBI): domain Eukaryota; kingdom Metazoa; phylum Arthropoda; class Insecta; order Hymenoptera; family Apidae; genus Bombus; species Bombus cullumanus. The sequence continues at coordinate 2,661,035 of JACXIX010000004.1, read as the reverse complement.
ATCGTTGTAAATCTGGATGTTTAACCGCAGAATATAGTGTTCGGGTCGTGGTTGAATTCCTTTGAAGCGATAGTATGTATATATTTCTCGTTAAGCTATGACATTTAAGTAACAGCATTTTGACATTGAAATGTTGAAATTTTTGTATAGATGTTTGTAGCATTCCCTATATGAAATAAAAGATGGATATAATTTAAGTAACGCTCATTTATTAATTAATTTACAAGTTGCTGATTTCTTCAGGGTAAACAAAATTTTACAGTTTAATATATTTAACGTGGTTGTAATTAACCTAAGTAATTCAGAAACTTTTTATGAGTAAGCAAATGCGTACTATATGATAGTCATTTGTCCTTTGTGAAGAAAATAAAGTATCAGTTACTATCAGTTTTTAGAAGAATTATGAAACAAAGCTTCTTTGAGTGAAAGATATATTTGTGCATCTAATTCAAAATAATACCACTATGTGAAATTCATTTTAATTCATAAAAGAATAACATGAAATGTGCTTTGTGTTTCAGAATGAAAGAAGATACTGTTAGAAAATAGTGATTTCTGTATGTTATGTAACTCGTAATGCACCAAATCCATTTTTGAAGTGCTGCAAATTATACAATTTTAAATATTTATTGAAACATATATTAAACAATGAACTACATCTAAAAGATCTTTATTATAATGATAAAATGTTTTAATTTTTATTTAATTATTATTGTTGTAAATTTTCGACATTCCAGAGTTATAAATAGTATAAATATATATTTTATTATTATAATTAAATTATTCGACATTTTGAAGATCTGTAACATCGTTTATCTATTTAACAACTTATAAATCCCCCAACTATTATTTTAAAAGTAGTCGAGTTTGAAATATTTTTATATTTACGAAACGCAAAGACTTTTAATTTTATGAACATTGCACTTTCAAACTAAAAGTTTTATACATTTTATGTTTATATTTTCTTTTCCCCTCTCAAATATATCATATGTCAATTAACATTTAATTTAAGCAGACAACAATTGAAAGCCCGAGCACTTTAATTCTACCATTTTATAATTGCTCTTCAACGTAAAATCATCACACTTCGATCGAATCGTTCTTTAAATTTTGTTGTAATTCTTTGTTTCGTTCTTGCCCGATCAAATTCTTTATTCTACCAATTATATCTTCCCGTTAATCGAATCCAGGCCCATCTCGAAGGAATCAAAAGCGCAGGACGGTGGTCTTATTGCGTTGGCCATTATCGCGATTGGAACACAGCGAGGCAGTAATAGGCGATTTGCTACGCTCGCTATCGACGTCTGCCAATCGTGAGAAACAACTTCCCGGAATCAATATTCGAATTAAGGATGACTATTTCGCCCATTAATTGCGTTATTGTTGTGCGAATTCGCATTCATGATTGTTGGTTCGTGTTGGTTCGTATTCGAAAGGATAAATGACGTTTCGTTTTATTGAAAAAACTCTTGAAACATGTGGCTTCTTTTTACTTTCATCGAGATAGTTCTTATTGTTAAGGCTAATATTGTGTGAAAAATTAATCCATTAATTAGGACGTTTCTCAATCAAAGATTCTTTCTTAGCACCTACTGAACGTTAATGAGGGTGAATTCGCTTAGTCCTTGTAAATGTAGATATATAATAGTAACGTACGTTTAGTATAAATTTAATGATACAGGAAATGCGAGCAATACAAGAAACGTCTATATAGATGAGATACTGTTAGATCGAAAACTTTTATGGATTTATGGGAATTTTGAAAGTGCAAAAATGTGTAGAGTGCAAAGGACTTTTAAAAATATATGCAATATTCAGGGAATGGTGTTCTCTCCAATGTCTATCTAGGTTCCATATTTTTAATTACACTCGTACAAATGTGAGTTTGCATAAAAATCCGCAGTTTAATGATTACATTTAAGACATTATTAACGTATATAAGATAACTAAATTTGAAAGTGTATTATACAAAATGAATGATTACTTGTTTCAAGCCAGTTCAATACGAAAGGTTAATATTAAATGATGAAGTATAACATATTTTTCAAAGAAAATATAATAAATATTAGATTTAAAAATTGTTTTTTTTTTTTACAGATAAGAATATTATATTTCCAGTAATAAAACTTTTAATATTCGATCTCCAAAGATTTTCTAAACGAAAATTTCCAATTTCTGTTTTGCTACTTTTCATACAGCATCCCAATATCAAAATGTGTACTAAATTATCAAATTCTAATTTACTCGATTAAATTTAATTCATGTATTGCAAACTTTAATATATAAAATTGAATACAAGTCTCATTTTTCCATTACACAAATTATTATAAATCTAGAAAACGTCTGATGGAAATCGAGAATACGTATTTCTGTGATTGAGCTCGGCCATTCTTTTTTAAGCTTTTAGGACCTCCCGCGTGTGAAAACACTTTCGTCCGATTTCCTACCTCATAGTGTTTCGTGTTTGCCCGCTTTTCCTGTTGCCGACTCCATCTGCTGTGGAATTACTTGCAGGAATGCACGAAACCATCGTCCGTATTCGTCAATTCGTCTCCGAGAACCCTTCAAGGACTTCACCCTCATGGGGCGTTGATATGCCGCACTTAGGACTTTTCCACGCCCTCACTATAGTACTCGATCTATCGTCGCGCAATTTCCAACGACCATTCGCGTTGACCAACATGCACGATAGTGTGATGAGGAATCAGTGGCGCTGCAACGAGATTTCGTTTATTCAATTTTTACCACGACGAAATGGATTTCTCAATAAAATATTACCAAGTTCTCTTTGTTTCGCGATTGATCGGTATTGTGGATATATGTACAAGGACAAAATCGATAATATAAATCGAGGAATTAAAATGTGGAAGAAAGGAGAATAAGAAATAATTGACACGTGTTTCGTAAAACTTATACAAGTTAACGGACGCAAGACTGCATTCTTTTTTAAGGAGATGAAGATGACATACGGTTCTCTCCTTGTTATACTTTGAGTTATAATTTTGTTAATAGATTTTTATTAGAAGAGAAATAGATATTGGTATTATTGATATCTACCTTCTTAATCGTTGCATTTGTAACACTTTATGTTAGAAGAAAATCTGGTTTAAAAACACTCTAGAACACAACTGATAGTTTACCTTGTGCAAACGATGCAAATATTCACGCAATTACGTATCTCTTGATCAGAGATATCATTTAATGATCGAGATGGAAACGCGGGGTATGGTTTGAAAAGCTCAAGGTAAACTTCATGTCTTTAAAAGAAATCTGTATAAAGGAAAAATCGTTCGCATTTAATAGGCAGACATGCTGTTGTTCATTCTACGAACTGTTAAAAGCGGTACGATATTAAACTTGCTTGTAATAGTTTCTGCATTACTCAGAAACAAATAACATTTGAAATGATAAAATCAAAATACCACACATATAATATATGAAGTACGATTAGATATAATATATATTTCAAGAATATTAAAAGTGAAGACTATACATATGTTAAGGAAAAGATGTTTTTTAATTTGAAAAAGAATAATATGGTCAGTTATTTTAAATATTTCATTTTGTGTAATGCATTCTTTAGATATATTAATTATCCACAAGATCATCTTTAAATTATATTGAGAGTAAATGGTTATCTTTTAAGATTCGATTGCTTCGAAATTGACTCAAGGGGGGTAATAGGATTAACTGAATTTAGTCTACATCAAAACGTAATTCGATTTCGGTTAATACCGCTTCCAAAGACAAAATTCGAAATAAACCACATCCTCGTGTTTTAGCGATTTAGTTGAACCGGTGTATTGTTACGTTTATATTGAAATTTACAATTGTGAAAATTTGATTGAACACGCGAAATGGATACATATAAGCGCAGAGGAGCCTTATGCGGATTTGCATGAATGTTACAGTAGACCCGATCGTGCATTATGCATGCTTCATAATTCGTAACTTCTGATTACGTGGTATCATCATCATTGCTCACACTCTTTAGCCTTCCTTTTAGAGCACGCAGCACGCAAAAATTTGTATGTTATAGGTCTCTTCTCTCATTTTTCCTCTCTTTCTTACCATTTCTCCTTCCAATAAATCCCTCCTTTTTGCAATTAAGAACTTCGAAAGCACTCTAAACGCTATGTAACGAGGAATCGTATCCTCGGAGCTGTATCAAGTGCACCTGAGTATTTCATTTTCTTTTCTTAGAAATGTCGAACCTTAAGAGAAATTTATTGGATAAAATTCTAGTCTAGTTTAGGCTCACTTGTTAATTTCGACATGGAAGTTGATGAAGCTTTCGCCGAATTACTATTACTGCAAAACTCTTTCAGATCATTCTGTTTATGTTTTCATTTCGAAGTTCCACGTAACTTTGGAATTCATTATATACAATTATATACAGTAAGTAGGTAATAGATCGACTATTTAAATCTTTATAAAATATTTGTAATGCAGAAATATTTAGATCATTCTGATTGTTTCTGGTGGCCTCGACACCTCGATTGTTGTTCTACAAAGTTGTCCTACGTATGTCTATTTCACTGTGTTTAAGAAACATTAAAGTTTTTGTTTAAACACATTCATTTCACATAACATAAACAAATCCTACCGATTACTCAACAGTGTCGAACAGAAAATTAACAAATACGCCATGAATTTTTGCGTGATCGCAGATAAAATGTTTCCCTTCTCTTTATTTTATAACAGACTAAGGGCTATTATATCGATTTTAACCCTTCGTTAATCCAATAGTTAATCCAAGTAGTTACCCTTTCGCAGCATGAGCTGTTAAACGTAACGTACGTAAGTTCGTAAGTTAGAAAAAAGAAACAACGTGAAGAGAAGAGAGAAGACTAAAACAGCGTGTCACTTTCCCGGTTTCAATAAGGCGTCGATCTCACTTTCACCCTCGTGGGATCCCACGAGCGAGGGGAGGATGGTAAAAGGGAAAACGGGGTTCTTGCGGAACATGGGACACCATAATGATCCAACTTGCTCCACGCGGGATGCGAATAACCTTGGACTAGCGGTACTGTGAGTAACTATAGTGGTATCTGCGGTTGGATCGGATTGCCTTGCGATCTTTGAGTTCCTTGAACTATTATGGCGCTGTAGAGTTATCATTTGTTAAGTGTTGTATTTCCTTCGTGTTGTGAAAAATGATCAGATGTTTAGAAATTGAAGTTTTATCTTGACTATGAGGTAGGAATTAAATTTGTTAAAGTAAAACCAATAATATTTTTATTAGCCTTTAATATTGTAATAATTTATCATTATTGTCGGTAATTTGTTTATTTCTGTAATAATTTATAATTTCTTAACTTCTAGACATTTCAATATTGACTATGCGGGGATAGTGGGTGAACAAAAATCAGATTTTGGATATAACAAAGTATAATTTCTTAGAATGGCTTCGGCGACGGATGTTAACAGACTGAGCTGACTAACTCATTGTTCTGCACGCATGCTTTTTGATTGAGTTCACACACACGCGTGCGCATATATATATACACACACATTAATATATATACAGACGTTTCCATTTTCCGCACGGATCATAAGCGTAGGACTCGCGCCTTGTTACTGTAGAACTGTAGTAGACTGTTGTAAACGAACGTTACAATAATGTGTCGCTAACGGTTGCAGCGATAACATTAAAGTATGCTATCGTCGTCTAAAACAAAAAAACAATCTCTAATTTGATTTGAAAATAATCTAATTATGAATTAGATTATTATTAGATGATTTAGAAATTGTGGTTTAGAAATATGATATTGAAATTAACATCGATAAGCAATCTTCTTCTATCTGCTCATCTTTTTTTGCTTTATCTCGCTAAAAAATAGAAATTTGAATGTTTGATACCAATTTATATATATTGGACCCACGTTGTTCCGATCTTGACGTGAATGAGTCACGAGGCGGAAAGGGAAAACCCGGAAGTCACGTAGCAAGTTACGGAGCGGCAACGGTCAGCATGGTGGTCTGACAGCGCAGACGTGGCGCGCACAGACGCGGAATAAGCGTGGACTAGCGGTACGATGAGTAAGTTAGCGGAATCTTCGTCTACGACGCGCCGCTTCGAAAGCCAGTGTAGCGAGTTCAGTTGCGACTGAACTCATCGACTCGTTCACAGACCGTCCACTAGTCAACGACTGGGCCACGGGCTGAATGGCGGCATACGTCGCTCATGGTGTACCGATGGACTTTCACCTCTTTCAAGCAACTCCTCACCGCGACTCTCGCTTCCATTTCGCTATTGGTTGCGGACGACCACGGACAAGCCTTGCTGAATGAAGCGTCAAACGCTCGATGCTAATGTTTCAAACGCTCTGCACGTAGCGTAAATAATGATTGTTTCCTCAGAGATATTTCTTTCTCCCTTTGCCTTCTTTTCCTTTCTTTTTCAAATACTACTTGTTTTAGATATTTCTATTTTTTTACGCGTGGTATCTGAAATAATAATTGTAGGTTTTAGGATGATTCTCTAGTGAGTTTTTGGTATAACAGGAAGGGTTTTTAAGTAGTTCAGTGTTGCAATTATAATCCTTAATTATAAATTTTCAAGTTTGCCATATATTTTAATTTTCCTCTTATCATACACATTACATGTACAAAATACGCAATTTGGATTTTCGAATCGTACGTCGCAGTGATTCACGAATAATGCATTCGCTTTTCATAGTGATTACAAACCTCGGGATCGGTAAGAATCAGACGACTCGAGCTTGTCTCACTTTCTAAACCTCGATTCGGATCTCTCTAGAGAGATCCTCACGATCTAAAAGCAAGCCATAACTCACTTGCTCGTCTTGCTTCTGTCACTGGATATTCGTTCTGTTCATGTCGACGAGAATTTTTCTCTGTCTCGAAGACGTTCATTAGACGTGTTTTCTTCTACGGTACTGTCACCTCTTTGTATGAGATTCCACGTTCGTTGGAGGACTGTGATTACACTTTGATCGTAGCCATCAGGCTGAGAAGTGATCAATATGAGATCATAAATTGTCGATCAACCGTCTTGTCTTTCAACAGGTTCGTATAAATAGCACTCTGTTCTATACAGAGTGTTTTTTAAATCATTGTAGGTACAATCGAAAAGGTGATTCCTCATGTAAAAGTCGGAAATGTAGAATAAATTATAGTTCTATTATTATAGAACCCTGTTTTCGAAAAGACATATTATTATATTATTATTATATTTATATATTATTTAAATATTTGTTAAGAATGCGTGCTCCTCCTTTTCGATTCTATTACGATTTTGAGACATCCTGCATATTGCTTGCTTATAAAGAACGGATATTACTCTGAGCATCTGTCCCTAAATGGTTCTTTATCTAGCTCTTTATCGAATGAAATTATGGCTGATCCGTAAAACATGATTTCTCTGAACCATGATCTTTAAACAATTGTTGGCGCGGCAAACGAAAGGGCGCAGTCTCATCGACCGTGACATTAGTCACGGATCTGTATAACCGCAACGAAATCACTCTCCACGATTTATCTACGACGTTGATCACCTTCGAGCAATCTAAGAATATTCCCGCATTATAATCAGCGGTCCGCGATTCCTTGCATCTACTACTAAAAATCGCGTGCTATCATTGCGTCGAATCTCTCCGTATAACATTGCTTACGCAAGCTACGCGAGCTAAAGCAATTAACTGGATTAACAGGTGCGATATCCGAGTGATGTTTCTTGCGTTTGCATTTGCGTTTGACGATTGAGAACGCACAGGGTATCGAAAAACGAACATCTAAGCAGTTTCATAGTACATGAAATTATTCTGTAAGCGAGCAGGAGACGATTCCTTATTAAAAAAATAAATAACGATGTAAAATATATATATATATATATTTAATATAATATATATTATATTTGAAATATATTTGATATAATTTTCAAAATACCTAACGTAATTGGTCATGTAATCGAACGCGATCAATATCGCCGGATTCCTGGATATTTGCAAAATATGAATACTTTCATCGAAACTATTGACACCACTTGACTGGGCATCATTTCCATCACTAATTAACACGGAAATCGCGTTCAACGTTGTCTGCCACTTTTAATTTATTATTGACGGCTATTAGTACCTACTCTGACAGGTTATTTTGAACATAAATGGTGAAAATGTGTTCGTAGATGTTCCAAATTAAATGCTTTTTATACCCACATCGAATATTAAATAAACATTAATGAACAGCTTTTTCTTGTCACTTTCGATTTAACAGAATATTTTATGTGCCTTGTCCCTCCATTTCATTGATCAAACAGCTATTTTAGATCTTTCGATTAAAGCGTATTAAATACTTGATTTATCTATTATTTACATCAGATTCATCGCGTTTTCCTACTCTTCGATCTTCACCGTTCCTCTTTTGAAGATTTTCCTGCGGCCAGATCAGCCATGAGCATCATGGAATACATTATTGACACCACAGAAATATTGAATGACCGAAGGAAGGAGAACGTTGCATCGCGTCGGTGGCCGCGCGTAGCCGATAGATCTCATTTCATTTTTCGTATCTCGGAAGAGTTCTCCGTTCTTGACGCGCGGTTGTAACTACGTTGCACAACCGTTCTCATAACCGGTTGAGCATAACTTCGAGCGTGATCCAATCCTGGCTAATTTTATCCTAGGCTTGGAACCTAGCTGGTTCCTCGTCTGTTTATTAGCTAGATCGTGTAAGTTAATACTGCCACTGCAATAAACTTTCTCCCCGAGGACGATGCACTTACTAGTCGGAGGACACCTTACTAGTCTGAATTCTACGTGCGTCGTCCAATAGAATCGTTCGCTTCAAAGTAGAAGTTCCTTTCTTCCTTTCTTTTCATCAGGGAATTATCATTTGTGTTGTTACATTTTTTTAATCCTTTGCGTATGGATTACCCAAGATTAAGAGAAGTATGAAACAATCGTTGATATGTATGATTTTTTGTTTATAAAAATTCGAGGTACGCATCAGGATCGAAAAGACGATAGTTCACATACTTAAGTTTAACAGACGATTTTTAACATTGAGTAACTCAAGATTGTAGCGTTGTTTATGACTGTTTACTTGAATGCGCTGTTGTAACGTTTGAAGTACATATGACGATTCTAAAGTCCAGATCATAGAACGCCGAAGACAAACTCTTCTTCAGACTTCTATTTTCGTCACACGCTTTAATATAACGATTAATGAAGTCAACGAGCTGCGTTAAGTGGCTTTGACGGAAATATCGAGGTCTTGAATATTTCTAACGCCAGCGTCGAAATAATTTTCTGTGAAATGACTCTTCAAAATGATCGAATATGATGTCCGACACGAAACGTGGCTGAGATGTGAAGTTCGGCGACGCAATAGTTAACGAGGAGCATAGGTTTTTTCCGAGTTCGTTAACTTTCTACCGTGCAAGTTTTGTTTTGAACTTTGGAAGTTCTTAATGTTTGGCGTTTAGGGAAAGGAATTACTTCTTCTTCTTGTCCTTTTTTTCTGACAGTCTTGCAAAATAATATGGAGATCAAGAAATATGGAAAATTCAGTCCTAACGGGCTGGAATATATAGATATATTAAATATATTATAGAGAACCGCTATTTAAGAGGAACCTTTGAGTTTTCATAGTTAATAACTGTATTTATAAAGTACAATTGATATACTATTACAAGGAAAAGAGACAGAAGAATAAAACAGTCGAAAAATACAACTATCCTTTGTTTCATTGGTGTCATTTTCGGCTCCGGGAATGTCATCTGTGTGATGTTAAAAATTCGATGCGAAGTTCACCGCATTAAAACACGAGGTTTACCGCTGCAATTTCGGCTCAGGAAGAGAACCAATCGCGGCAGTTCTTTTTTCGCAGTCATCGTCTCGGTAGCTAAATTAGTCTTATATGAGCGTAGGAAAGAGAAATAAAAAAAGAGAGAAGAGGGGGATCCGTTCGAAATGGAGGATAAAAGCGTGCTAGCCGTTCGAAATGTGCGGTCGCCGTACACTCCTAGTCTGTCACCTGCGATTCGTTTCTTCAAACTCGGTCACCGGAACTTAGCTAGAAACGTTAATAAATATTAAATAACAATTTTCCTTAATGTTATAAAGATATTGGAGAAGAAGGAAAAATATTAGTCTCGTCCAATTAACTAATATTCACGATATCTACCGTAGAATGTTAATATTTTCTCGTTGGTCTTGTACATATAATTAATTTTTTAATTGCAATTTTCTTCTTTATCTGTTACACTTTCTTTTGAGACATTTGATCTTTTGAAGAAGCATCAGGCACTGCGATCTTAGGGTTTCTGTAATTCGTAAATTTCTATTTTCTTTTCAAATCCACGCCGCTGTCGGTCCATTTACACGGCAAACGTAGGCGTATATCGATTTATATTTCATTAATAATAAAGATGCGATGAATGAGAGGGGTGACGTCCAAACCTTATATAACCACGAGGTCACTGACCCTGATACACTTTCTCCAACGAGAAGTTATCTGTCATAAATACAGATAAATATTCGTATCGTTTGACAAACGAAAGACAGTCAGCGTGATAAGGCATTTGTTATCTCTATCTCCTTCTTCCTTATTATAGTATGTGTAGGCGTAGGCATCTTAAATATACGGATGTAATTTTGGAAACTTCTGATGTGATCTACAATACCGGTTGTAAAAATGGCATTACGTGCAAGTTTTTGTATCATTATAGAGATAACAAAGTTGAATAGAGTAAGTGAATGTCATTTCTGGCATTAGTTTTTATTAAATGTTACAGCGTAAATATTAAACTAAATAAACATAAATGTTAATACATTTATACAGTAACCTTCATTCCTTCTTCATAGTCGCCGTTGCAGCGCTATAGTGAAACATGTACAGAGGTTAATGTATGTCAGAATGAAGAGGTTTTATAGCAAATAAAATTCCAATACCAATTATATATGTAGGGTTCTAGCATGCCGTATTGTATTATTCACTACTACATACTACCAATAAGAATATAAATATACAGGCTAGTTGGTAACTGGTGGTACAAGCGGAAAGGGAGTGATTCTACGCGAAAAAAAGAAGTCGAAAATATAGAATAAAAGTTTTTCGTTTAAGGCTTTGTTTTCGAGAAAATCGACTTTGAATTTTCGCTCGGTACGCGTGCACTTTATCACGTCTCGTTATAACGGATCTCGCTGTAGAAAAACGAAAAAAAAAAATTTTTTTTTTAATTTTTATTCTATATTTTCGATTTCTTTTTTCGCGTAGAATCACCCCATTTCCGCTTGTACCACCAGTTACCAACCACCCTGTATAATAAGAAAGGTAATCATAAGATCCAACTTAAACGTTTGCCATCAATGAAACGCTAAACCTTCGTATAAACTCGTGAGCCTGAAGAAATCGCTGTTACGCTCATCACTTTCGTTTCTTCCTCGATCGACGTGTTCTCTCGTGTCCGCGATCGCACTGCGGAACGTTGCATATCACTCACGCCGGATAAAATTACACCGTGGGAGCGATGACTCGGGCATAAAAATACATCGAAATGCAACTCTGGTCCGCGTGTATTCGTGCGCGTATCTCGAGACAGGGTCTTGACGCGCGAAAACACGCGGCGACGCACGCGAAACGCACGCGCTGCCTGAATGGGACGTAATAGAATTTACGAGTCGAGGAACCGACTGCCGGCCAACTGCGCGGCTACCGTTCGGGGAAAACGGAAATTTCCGTGGGGTCGTTCGATACGAACCGACACCGTGCATTTCATGGACAACTTGGTGATAAAGGGACCATCGGTTATCGTAGCTGATGTTGAAAGGTAAACAATCTAGGCTTTAGGAGGTTAGAAATGATTTTGTGAATATTAGGAAATTGTATTGCACGTGAAATATAGTTACCGGGAAGTTCGATAATGATAATGGTAGGTATATTAATCTATTAACATATTGGGCACTGATGTTAACTTCCATTTTGTTCATATTTTTATTCCTGTTTGTAAATTTATGCTATATGTTTATGTTATAAACCTTATCATGTGTTTATGTATCGTCGACCTGATTTTACATGTAACAAGATTTAGGAAAACGTGGCGAATAGATTTTGCTTGCTTTATCACTTTACGGACAGTTAAGAATTCTTATATCCATTGAACATTCAAATTGCTTTGTTATATTATTTTTATCTCTAATACTCATAATAACTTGTATTCTCAAATCTCGAAGACGTTTATTGCTATCAACAGTGAACGACGTTGATACGTACGAAAATTCACGGAAAAGAATCGTGCGATGAGCAGCAAGTACCGCAATGGTAACAGGCTGAGTTTCGTCTCGATGCGAGGAGCAAATGAGTATTCGGCATTAAAAGCAGGGTCATTGACTGGTGGCGGTGGTTATACATACAGACGTATTCACCTCGTGTATCCACGCGGTCACACTGGAGGGGCCGTTTTTACTCGTGGGAGTTATTAAAAGCCGAAGCAAATGGCGAGAAAAAGCGACCGGCTTAAAAAAGGAGCCGAACGTTACCGTCTTTCTGCCGAGTGTCAGGGCTCTTCGCTCTGAAACTCACGGACCCTACCTGAAAGGAAAAAGGAAACGCGTCTCTTATGCTTCGGTCGTAGCTGCCATGTCGCGCCGGGTGATACCTCCTGCGAATGAAGAGAGAATAATTGGAACATTGTTTCGAGGAAGTTAAAGCTTGGCGTTGGTTTGCTAATCATGTAGCTCGGTCGCTGTGCGATAATCGAGGCGTATTAGACCCGATGCAGACGAGCGGTTTGCGACAAATCGCCGCAGCGACAGCGGGTTGGAAGAACAAGGCAATACATGCATATACATATGTATCCCTTCTTTGTGAAATAGAAAAACTGTATTTCTCTGTTCTTCCAACGTCGCCGATTTGCCGCAAACCGTTCGTCCGTAGCAGGCCTCAGATTGTTCAAAAAACGATTGAGGCGTCTTTTATATTTACCATTTTAGATTTGCTATGTTACTTACAACTGATGGTTAAACTAAAAAACATTATTCATTCAAATTGTTTCTTTTTATTTGTATATCAAATAAAATTTGTCCAGAGCTGGTGTCCGACTCGGATCCGAGATATATGCAATGAACACGTTAATTCACTCTGTCTTTGATCGTGAAATTGGGCAAACCTTAACCTTTAAATGGAACGACTATGAATGTCGGGAATGTAGTGCAACAACCTTGCCAATGGAGGGAATTTAATCTCGACCACGCTTTCCTTCCTGTCGGATAACAGACTCGGCAGAGAAAGAAAGAGAGAGAGAGGCACTTGACAATAGACCTCGCTGTTGCGGTCAGCTGACTGTTCCATTAAAAAAAAAAGAAATAAGATAATCCTACCGCAGCGGTGATAAGAGAGCAGCTTCGCTTGCCTGTTTCTAGACAATGAATTTTATTCCAATTCGATGGTATCCGATTAAACATTTTCACTCTCGCCCTGTATTATATTTACTTTCACGCGCTTTCAGAAAGATTAATTTTTTAAAAATATCTGATTATGTTTGCGATACTATAACATTTTTGCATGACGAAAGTCACTAGCCACTCTTTCTTCCTCGATTGAAACAAGCGTAAGGTGCTCTAAAAATTGCAAAACCTCGATGCAAATTACATGCGTCCATCGATGCTTTACGAGCTTGGAAGCTATGCAGGGCTTCTGAAGTGCAACGACACTACGTTGCCAGTCACCGCGACCTCCTTCTTTTCTTTATACGATACGAAATTTCTTTGAATCCATATTGTATTTTTCATTGTTATTTAGCTGCTGTCGGACTTTTCAATCCAGGAAGAGTTTCTTAACAGATAGGTAACTCTTAAAATATATACAATGCACAGAAAGAAAGATCGCTCGAAAGGATTAGTCAATTCAGATGCCAGTGATTTGTAACATGTCCCAATCTTGTCGAAATATCAAAATAATAAGGAAGAAGAAAGGAAAAATAGTTAATGATTTAAGATACCTAATTTTATAATTATATAGCAAATTACCAGAGGGATGACCATTACCCTTTACGTGCCATTTTTACAAGGTGTACAGAAAGAAAGAATGTCAACACGATCTTTCCTATACTTGTACGTCGTCGTTTGAAGATGGACGCAGATAACACAATGTTACATCGATAGCTGTATTAAATGTTCTGTTGTATTTTCATGACGCGTAATGAATCGTTGCTAGCTTAACTTCGGGCAACTTTCACCGCCGCAGGACCCACAGTAAGTTATGCATTTTGCGCGTGCGATCATGGTATCACCAGGAACGAGAGCTGCCTGTATGGTCTGATACATGACGACTTGCGGCTTGCATAACCACCTGGTTCATGCACCTTGCCCTGTCGAGGCAACGGCCTGCCGCTTCTTCAACGTTCTTCTTCCGCGTTTTCCTGCTAGCTCGAGTGTGTAAAACGTTAGTCGAGGGCATGTAGCGCAAAACTAGAACAAAAATTAGTAAAAGATGTATCAGGTAAAAGATAATAATCTAATAAAACAGCAAGAGTTTGGTTGTTCACTAAAAATGCCAACAGATTGCGTTTTACGAAGATTCTGCTAATTGCTTGGGGCGTTTGCATGGTTTGGATATGCGATCCAGAGCAGACTACTAATGTTCAAGAATGCAGTATCAAGTAGTTTATATGAACGAATACATCGTTCACAAATAACTCTCTCCGCAAGGAGATCCTCTATCTTCATTTTTATTTCCTCAATTTTTCTTCGATCCTGTCAAGATTCTATTTAAAAAGGTTTTATGAGACAAGATTTTATGATTTGATACTGACGAACATTTCAAACTAATATTACGGAAAATACCTATAACTCTATTGTTAAGACAAATTAAAAAAATATGGCTATTAGAGTTATTTATTAATGGCCGAGGTTAATCTTTATTGCTCTTTTAATCGATCTGGAAGAAAACATTAAGGACGGAATTGATATTAAAAGATTTGCAAACAGGAAATATCGAAAGTATGGTTTCAGCAATTTTGGAATACATTTGGAATTGAAAAATACTATTATTACACACTTCGCAATAGGATAGAAATCTATATTTTTATCCCTCCGATTCTTCTGAAAATCACTGATTTATTTAGCGGTGATCTCTATCTTTGTCCCATCTTGCCCCCGATGTTTATGTAAAGAATATTGCAGAACAGAGGATCGATCTTCCTCATCAAAATGTTTCGTGATCTGGCAGTTACGACGAGGATCATGGCATTCGTGATTCGTGACATGGAAGACAAAGTATAAAAGAAGGTTAGCAAACCACGGGATGTTTCTTTCAGACTCTCTTCATTTTCATCTTTATATACATGTATGTATGTACGTAGATTTGCTCTAGTAAATACATTATCAGTGTAACTTTGGTTTTTTATATAATAATGCGCAGACAGTGAGTGGATAGAAATAATAATAATACTCTGAAACTAATGATACTTCTCAAATCGTCAACAAGATCGATCAGTTACGTAAAATAAAGTACTGTGATCTTCTCTTCTCTTGGTTCGCTTTGCTTAACGGTTGTGCGTGCACGCGAACAAATCGTGAATAGGTCTTAGCGTGCAATTGCATACGCTCTCGCACGCACAGTATGAGTGCGTGCGCCGCGCGTACGTCTATACTCGTGCATAGGCGTTGGCGCGGGCGCGCGCGCAAGCAGACACCGTCTAGAGTGTAGAGTGTAGAGTGTAGAGTGTAGAGTGTAGAAGGTGCCGTGTCACGTCACCGACGAGCCAGGACGTCGCGTCGTAACAGTAGGTCAGCAGTGAAAGTGGCTAGGCAGCGAGATGATTGCAATTGCACCGCAACCGGGGGAGTTTAGCGGCACGCTTCCTGGTGTCAACCGACTACCGGCATGTCGCGATTACTCTCGGATAATCGCCGATTCTTTGTCCAGGAAATTGCTTTCTAAACGCTCCTTCCGACGCTCTGCCTTTCTGACCCGGGTTATTGAACATTCTCTACGAGTTCCACTTTTCACAGATTATAATTTGCCAGGATATGCTTGTGCAAGTTTCGAATTACGTACTATCGTGTACTTGTTTGTTTATTTTTAGTGTTCATTTTTATACTAAGTTACATAATTTACTTTCAATATTATTTCAATATTATTAGCTACTGAGGATACTGCCAATTCTTTTAATGTAAGTCGAAAGCTGAAATTATCTGGGGTATTTATTATAGTAAGAAGATCCGAAGTGTTCTCAAGCATCTGATCTTTGATGGGCCGGACGTCGGCATGCAAGGGTTAACCTATTCAACCTGCTACGCAGAAACATTTCAATCGGCTGTCGAATCGTTAAGAACAAGAAACTATTACTGTTAAAAAGAAGTCGCAACGAGCTGCGTCGTAAATCATAAATCTAAGCGTTTTATTCATCCATGGTCGTGTATATGGGCGCGAGTGCGTAAATAAGAAGAATGTACAAAGTCAATTCTCGGATCGTTAATCATGCCGCGCCCAACTATAGGAGCTCGTGACCGATGACAAATCTAATGAAGAATGTAAGTACACAGAGCAGTGTGCTTAAGCGAATAGTAGTCACCGAGGAACAGTGTATACGATTTGAGGATACCATGAACAGATGTTTCTTCGTTCTGTACGTGCGGCTTCATAATTCATTCTCACCTAAGGCTTCCTAATCCTCGGTTCCACCGGGAACTAGTTCGAAAAATAGTCTCAACGGCAGAAGAGAAACGATATAGAAAAGGACCTCCTTCATAGTATGAATTCTTTTCTCTTTTTTAAGCGACTGGTTTCTCCTTCGAATTTGTGGTTGACTTTCCACATAGGTGACTTTGCTCAATCTTTGAAGAGAGTCGCGGATAGCTGAGACACAGGCGTATTTTAGAAACCGGAAAACGGAACTGGACTGGCTTTAAAATTTTTCAGTTTTTAGTGTTGTCTAAAAGTGTGACAAAGAGTAACTAAATAATAGATAATCTTTTGAGATTGAAAGGTCAATTTTCAATGGCAAAAAAATCATTACCTGCCATAGTTCTCATTTCAGGATCATATTAATACAAAGAAATTTTTATAAACATAACATCAAATATGATCTTTATCTTCAGTAGGGAATTCTTTATAAATCAAGATACACGTAATGTATTTGGATAAAATTAGGTATTATTAATAGCAAATATAAAGTGGATAATAGTTTATTATCGATTCACCAAGTCAATTTATACAATTTATAGAATAATGCGGTCAACTCTGCGATTTTTTCACGTGTACACAATGGTGGATGGAATTATTTAGTAGCTCATTGTCTGTCAGCTATGACCACGGTCCGATACCGATTCCTCAAACATTTGCGTGTAATCGTAACGCTCTTCTATTTACTTTGCCGGATAAACGTAACCTGACTATGAATATGTGTAACTATGCTCGTCGATGGCTTTAGGAGGAACTTCGAAATTCGCCGATCCAAGTAAACTATTATGTTCGGCGTTCGGCGGACCGCAGGAAGTTGTAATTCCCGTGGAATATTGACGATGGAGGATCTTGATTCACCACTGCCGCTAACTTGTGAAAGATCTAATTACGTTATGCTTTAAGATTATTATAATACCTGCCAAACAATTGGTGTTGTAGTAACTTACAATAAGAATATTAGAACAATTATTTCAGATTCCAAGTACCACCAACCTTAATATTATGTTAACTTCAAGCTAGAATCAATAAAATGAAATCTTTTTACATTGCCAATTTTACTCCCGCCTATCAACATTTAATAATATGTTGCGAGCAACTAACGAATTCCAGAATTACAAATAACACAGTTCTCGACACAAGTTACATTACCGTCTAACACCATTGCATTAAAACGTTCGAATAACAAGCTGATGCAAAAATAATGTTCATTATCAAAGCGCTTCTGTGTTTGAAACGTTCTTCGAATTGCCACTGGGAAATAGAAACAGTGATCACGATAGACGAAGTTTGTAATTACAAAGAATCTAACTTCAGAAGACAACGTGACTGGCGTGTAGCAAACAAATGGAAAGGAAGCGAAAGAAAGATTATACGATACGATCATTCACCATGTTACTAGGTTAATGGCGACGACAAATGAGAGCTTTGTCGATAGGTGTACGTGATGTCATACGTGTAACTGCTTAAGTATGTTCATTTCTATTTCCATTCATACGCCCAACTGATATTACTGATAATATTCCATCGTTTCTTATTTCTTTTTGATCCACTATACTATTTTCTTCCTGTTTTTCTTTTTAATAGACACATGGATTTTGAATATAATTCTCGCAATGTTGAAGTATCACAATGTATAACGATAACAATTAACTTTTTTGATTCTTTGTTCCTTTTCTTATTTCGTATATTGTTTCGTAGAGGTAACGTATCTTATTTAGCATATAATAGAAAATTAATGTCTAGGTTTTTTAATTGATTGAGTTTTTGGAAGTTGAATGTTGAATAAGACAACAACAAGTGAATCTTTTTTAAAGCTAGTAATTTAAAATTTAATAAAATAAAATTTTTTTTAAGAGAAATCGTAAAATATCGTAACATTTTATAATATGAAAACGATAATCATTCGACTGTGAAATTAAAAGCTCTTTTTTTTCCTTGAACGATGAAACAAAAGTTATTTTTTTATGTATAATATTAAAAAGCAACAAGGAAGAATTAAAATATTAAATCGATTTTTTCACGTTTAAACTTTCATAAATTTTTTCTCGCATTCATGTTTAATTCATGTTTTCATTAATTCAAATGAGCGTGAAGCCAGGACAAAGAGAAATAATTCTCAAACTGCAGAAAGTTCTCTAATGCAATAATAATTTCGTATTTTGAAGAGTTTATATGCCTGATAACTAAAAACAGCATTAAAGCAATTTCAATAATTTTAATAAAACCTTCTTTTTTCTTTCTTTAATCAAGTTTGTTTAAAACACAGAGTATTATGATAAACAAATAATTTTTCAAAAGAGAAGTTCTTATTCTCTGACTGAGCAAAATCTGTTTAAGACTTCCAATGATGTGCAAAATATGTTTTGTCTTCTGAGTTTTTGTTAATACAAGTAGGTAAAACGAATAGGTAATATACGGAATTCATCACAAATAATAAACTTAAACAAATAATATACCGAAGTAACAATGATCGTTAAACGACTATCTGCATTAATATCACAATTATTTTATATAGAACTCCAGTAGAGGCAACGTATGCCCCAATATTCAAGTGTCTTGGCACTCGTAAATCAAGGAACGTCGCACAAGTGCACCACATGTACGATTACACTCAATGTAAGGGTACATACATTTGGTGTGTCTGCAATCATATATCCCGGCCCACCGACATCGGTCGTAATGTCTCATCAATGTTGCACGGGCAGCCAGTCTGCTACGTGTTCCTCGTTCTCCTTGGTATAAGGATCGAGCGTTCTCGCAAGAAATTACTACGTTTCGCCATAGTACAAAAATCGTTTCCAGAATAATCGATCGAATATTTAAAACTTTTTCGACAACCTCTTGTTAACCTCTTACCTTATAGCGCTGACAATGAGCCATATTCGTCACACAGATTATACATAGTCGCAATTTAACAAAGATAGGTTATATCTATGACATAGTTTAGTTTGAATTTTAACTTGAGTTTCGGTGCTTTATACTGAAATTAAAAACTGTAAAATAAAAATTTGTACGCGAGGTTAATTACAAATTTTCTATTGTCATTAAGACACGACTAATTTTTTGTATTATATGTATTATATTATGTATTAGGTCATCCCATAAGTTCGTGCCGTTATATATGTTAAGATTGTTTACATACCTTTCAGTTTCATGAAAAAATGTAATCCCCCTCTCGTTGTTCTTCTTGTTGATTTTTCAACAAGATCCCGAATTTTATCTTCGTCTGTCTGAGGAGGACGCCCGGAGCATTCCTCATTTTCTAAACAGAAATTCCCAGCTCTAAAACGTTGGAACCACTTCCTACAGGTGCGAGATGAAAGCGCATTTTCTCCGTAAACAGCACATATGTTTTTCGTGGCAATTGTTACAGAACTTCCTTTCCGAAATTCATATAACATGAGATGTCGAAAATGGATACGCATTTCACTCATGATTTTTTACTGTTAGAAGTCACTG